>CM066581.1:17455000-17677500 GCA_033816785.1 Picus viridis | reverse complement strand
AGATTTAGATTCCTTTCCCCTTCTTCCCCAGTAAAGGTAAAGGGAATTAGGCACTGGGGGGGGAAAAGAGGTGAAAATCCAAGTGGAAATGGAGTTAGATTCCTTCCCCCTTCTCCCTTCTTCCCCAGTAAAGGCAAATTAGGCAGGAGGGAAAAAGAGAGATTGGTGAAAATCCAATTGGAAATGGAGTTAGCTTCCTTCCCCCTTTTCCAGTGAGCACTGGCAGCCCAGAGAGCCAAGCAGAGCCTGGGCTGCAGCCAGAGCAGTGTGGCCAGCAGGGCCAGGGAGGGGATTCTGCCCCTCTGCTCCACTCTGCTGAGAGCACAGCTGCAGCTCTGGGGCCAGCTCTGGAGCTTCTGTGCCAGGAAGGCTCTGGAGGGGCTGGAAGGGGTCCAGAGCAGGGCCAGGAGGAGGAGCAGAGGGCTGGAGCTGCTCTGAGCACAGGCTGAGAGAGTTGGGGCTGTGCAGGCTGCAGAGGAGAAGGCTCCCAGGAGACCTTCTGGTGGCCTTGCAGGAGCTGCAGGGGGCTGCAAGCAAGCTGGGGAGGGACTTTGGAGGGGGTGAGGGAGGGACAGGACTGGGGGGGGCTGGAGCAGAAGTAGAAGTGGGGAGCTGGAGCTTGGCTGTGAGGAAGAAGTTGTTGGCCAGGAGGGTGGTGAGAGCCTGTCCCAGGCTGCCCAGGGAGGTGGTGGCAGCCTCCTGGCTGGAGGTGTTTGCAGCCAGGCTGGAGGTGGCTGTGAGCAAGCTGCTGTGGGGTGAGGGGTCCCTGCCCGTGGCAGGGGGCTGGGCTGGCTGAGCCTGGAGCTCCCTTCCAGCCCTGGCAGCTCTGTGGCTCTGTGAAATACGTGAGGCCTGGGGGCCAAGAGGAAGGGGACAGGCCCTGGGTGCCAGCTGCCCCCTTGGGTGCCAGGAACCCTGGGTGCCAGCAGCAACTGCCCTGGGTGCCAGCGGCAGGCTTGAGTGCCAGCTGAGCCCTTGTGTGCCTGCAGCCCTGGGTATATCAGCCCCCGTGGGTGCCAGCAGCCACCGTGTGTGCCAGCGGCAGGGCTGGGTGTCAGCCCCCATGGGTGCCAGCGGCAGGGCTGGGTGTCAGCCCCCATGGGTGCCAGCGGCAGGGCTGGGTGTCAGCCCCCATGGGTGCCAGCGGCAGGGCTGGGTGTCAGCCCCCATGGGTGCCAGCGGCAGGGCTGGGTGTCAGCCCCCATGGGTGCCAGCGGCAGGGCTGGGTGTCAGCTCCCCATGGGTGCCAGCGGCAGGGCTGGGTGTCAGCTCCCCATGGGTGCCAGCGGCAGGGCTGGGTGCCAGCCCCCATGGGTGCCAGCGGCAGGGCTGGGTGCCAGCTCCCCATGGGTGCCAGCGGCAGGGCTGGGTGCCAGCTCCCCATGGGTGCCAGCGGCAGGGCTGGGTGTCAGCCCCCATGGGTGCCAGCGGCAGGGCTGGGTGTCAGCTCCCCATGGGTGCCAGCGGCAGGGCTGGGTGTCAGCCCCCATGGGTGCCAGCGGCAGGGCTGGGCGGCAGCGGCAGGGCGGGGTGGGGGGCGGCAGGGCGGGGGGCAGCGCCCCCTGGCGGCCCGGCGGCGGCGGCCGGCGGGGGCTGCGTGCGAGGCGGTGCCGCTGCCCGCAGGGGGCTTCGACGACAACTCTCCGCTGAGCTCGGTGGAGCGCTTCGACCCGCGGCGCAGCCGCTGGGAGGGCGGTGGCGGAGCTGACCACGCCCGCGGCGGGGTGGGCATCGCCACCCTCATGGGCAAGATCTTCGCCGTGGGAGGCCACAACGGCAACGCCTACCTCAACACCGTGGAGGCCTTCGACCCCCTGCTCAACAGGTGACCCCTCCGGCTTCCCTTCCCTTCCCTTCCCTTCCCTTCCCTTCCCTTCCCTTCCCTTCCCTTCCCTTCCCTTCCCTTCCCTTCCCTTCCCTTCCCTTCCCTTCCCTTCCTTCCCTTCCCTTCCTTCCCTTCCCAAACCTTCCCTTCCCTTCCCAAACCTTCCCAAACCTTCCCTTCCCTTCCCAAACCTTCCCAAACCTTCCCAAACCTTCCCAAACCTTCCCAAACCTTCCCAAACCTTCCCTTCCCTTCCCAAACCTTCCCAAACCTTCCCAAACCTTCCCTTCCCAAACCTTCCCTTCCCTTCCCTTCCCAAACCTTCCCTTCCCTTCCCTTCCCTTCCTTCCCTTCCCAAACCTTCCCTTCCCTTCCCAAACCTTCCCTTCCCTTCCCTTCCCAAACCTTCCCAAACCTTCCCTTCCCTTCCCAAACCTTCCCAAACCTTCCCAAACCTTCCCTTCCCTTCCCAAACCTTCCCAAACCTTCCCTTCCCTTCCCTTCCCAAACCTTCCCTTCCCTTCCCTTCCCAAACCTTCCCTTCCCAAACCTTCCCTTCCCTTCCCAAACCTTCCCTTCCCTTCCCAAACCTTCCCTTCCCAAACCTTCCCTTCCCAAACCTTCCCTTCCCTTCCCAAACCTTCCCTTCCCAAACCTTCCCTCCTTCCCTTCCCTTCCCTCCCCTCCCTCCCTTTTTCTTTCCCCCTCCCCCCTCCCCCTCCTCCTCCTCGCTCAAGGGAGGTTCTCCTCCTGCTCTGCTGAGGCTGCAGCTGGGGTGCTGTGTCCAGCCCTGGGCTCCCCAGCCCAAGAGGGACAGGGAACTGCTGGAGAGGCTCCAGGGGAGGCTGCAGAGATGCTGAGGGGCCTGGAGCAGCTCTGGGAGGAGCAAAGGCTGAGAGCCCTGGGGCTGAGAGCCTGGAGCAGAGCAGCCCCAGAGGGGAGCTGAGCCATGCTCAGCAAGAGCTGAAGGAGCTGAGGGGGGCAAGAGGCTGGGGCCAGGCTCTGCTGAGTGGTGCCCAGGGACAGCACGAGGGGCAAGGGCACAAACTGGAAGCCAGGAGGTTCCAGTAGTTGTGGCCCTGCTCTGGACCCCTTCCAGCCCCTCCAGAGCCTTCCTGGCACAAAGGCTCCAGAGCTGGCCCCAGAGCTGCAGCTGTGCTCTCAGCAGAGGGGAGCAGAGGGGCAGAATCCCCTCCCTGGCCCTGCTGGCCACACTGCTCTGGCTGCAGCCCAGGCTCTGCTTGGCTCTCTGGGCTGCCAGTGCTCCCTGCTGGCTCCTGCTCAGCTTCTCCTGCCCCAGCACCCCCAAGGCCTTTCCTCCAGGGCTGCTCTGCAGCCACTCCCTGCCCAGCCTGGATCAGGGCCTGGGGCTGCCCTCAGCCAGCTGGAGGAAGAGTGCTGCCAAAAGCCAGCAGGAAGTGCCAGCTGCAGCCCCCTGAGGCTGCCTGGCTGCCCTCCTGCAGCTCCTTGGGGGAGTCATGAAGCAGAACTGCTCCCAGCCCTGAGCCCTGGGCAGCACCTCTGGTGCCTGGCCCCCAGCTGCCTCTCTCCCCACCCCCCACCGCTCCCTGGGCAGGGCCAGCAGGCAGCCTTGCACCCAGGGCAGCACCCATGGGCCATGCCACTCCTCCTCCCCCCTGCCACTCCCAGGACAGTGGCCCCTAGCAGGGGGTGGGGAAGGCAGCCCCCAACCCCACTGCTGCTGCTCCTTGGCCCCCAGGCTGGGGGCAGGGCAGGCCAATCCCCTTTGCCCTTCCTCCACCTCCCTCTCCCAGGGGCAGGATGCTCAGCCAGGGGGACCCTGGCCCTGCCCAGCACTCTCCCCAGGGCTTCAGATGAGAGCTTGCTTGAGCTGCCAGCAGCTGCTGGTGCCTGGCACAGGGACAGGCACTGCCTGAGCCAGGCTTAAACCCTGCCCTGTGGGACTGGGCCCTGCAAGGACCCAAAGCAGTCAGGTTTCATCAGGCTGCTTTGGGCTGGAGGAGGGAAACTCCTGCCCTGAGCTGCGGCTGCCTCTGATGCTGAGAGATCAGTGACCCCCAGCAGGGCTTGGGTGGGCAGGGACCCCCAAAGCTCAGCCAGCCCCAGCCCCTGCCCTGGGCAGGGACACCTCTCACCAGCCCCAGCCTGCTCAGGGCCTCATCCAGCCTGGCCCTCAGCACCTCCAGGCAGGAGGCAGCCACAGCCTCCCTGGGCAGCCTGGGCCAGAGTCTCCCCAGCCTCACTCTCGAGGATCTCTTCCTCCTCTCCACTCTCAGTCTCTCCTCTCCCAGCTCCAAGCCATTGTTCCTCAGCCTGGCACTCCCAGCCCTTGCCCAGAGTCCCTCCCCAGCTCTCCTGGAGCCCTGCAGGGACTGGAAGGCTGCTCTGAGGTCTGCCTGGAGCCTTCTCCTCTCCAGGCTGCACAGCCCCAGCTCTCCCAGCCTGGCCCCACAGGGGAGGCTCTGCAGCCTCTGCTCATCTCTGGGGCCTCCTCTGGAGCCTCTCCAGCAGCTCCAGGTCCTTGTGCTGGGGGCCCCAGAGCTGGAGGCAGTGCTGCAGGTGGGGGCTGAGCAGAGCAGAGCAGAGGGGCAGGATCTGACCCCGGGGAGCTCTGAGGCTCCTCCTGGGGCGCGGGCTGCCCCGCAGGGCTGGCTGCCAGCACTTCAGCTGCTGCCAGGCTGCTGAGGGAGGGCCAGGCACTGACTTGTGTGTTCCCCCTGGCCTGCAGGTGGGAGCTGGTGGGCTCAGTGTCCCACTGCAGGGCCGGGGCCGGCGTGGCTGTGTGCTCCTGTCTCAGCAGCCAGATCCGGGACGTGGGCCAAGGCTCCAGCAACGTCGTGGACTGCATGTGAGGAGCTCCTGCCTGCCCAGGGCCGGGGGAAGCCCTGCAGGGCTGCCCAGCACCCTGGCACCTGTGGTGAACAGCCAGAGGCTGCACTGTGTCCTGCTGAGCCGCCTCCCCCAGCCCGGCGGGGGCTGCCCGGGCCAGCGCCTGGGGGGAGGGAAGGAGGTGGAGCTGGAAGTGTGGCTCCCGGGAGGGAACCTGCCGGGGCTGCACTCAGCCTGCTCCTGGGAAGCTCTCCCTGCAGGGGCAGCTGAGGGACAGGCTGCAGGGACTCAGTCTTGAGCTGCGGGGAGCAGGCAGGGAGGGAGGAGGGAGCACTGCTGCTGAGCCACCCCCTCCCAGCCCTGCAGCACAGCCCTCAGTGGTGCTGAGCCTCCCTCCCAGCCCTGCAGCACAGCCCGCAGTGGTGCTGAGCCTCCCCTCCCAGCCCTGCAGCACAGCCCGCAGTGGTGCTGAGCCTCCCTCCCAGCCCTGCAGCACAGCCCGCAGTGGTGCTGAGCCTCCCTCCCAGCCTGCAGCACAGCCCTCAGTGGTGCTGAGCCTCCCTCCCAGCCCTGCAGCACAGCCCTCAGTGGTGCTGAGCCTCCCTCCCAGCCCTGCAGCACAGCCCTCAGTGGTGCTGAGCCTCCCTCACGGCCCTGGAGCACAGCCCTCAGTGGTGCTGAGCATCACTCACGGCCCTGGAGCACAGCCCTCAGTGGTGCTGAGCCTCCCTCACGGCCCTGGAGCACAGCCCTCAGTGGTGCTGAGCCTCACTCACAGCCCTCAGTGGTGCTGAGCCTCACTCACAGCCCTCAGTGGTGCTGAGCCTCCCTCACGGCCCTGGAGCACAGCCCTCAGTGGTGCTGAGCCTCACTCACAGCCCTCAGTGGTGCTGAGCCTCCCCCCAGCCCCCCTGCACCTATCCTGGGGGCTCAGGACCCTGTGCAGGGCTCTGAGTGGTTGCCCGTGGAGCTGCAGAGGGCTCCGAGGTCCCTGGGCCCCCGGGGAAGGGCAGCAGAGCAGCTCCCTGCCCCCCCGCCTGGGGCCTGTGGCACCACTGCCAGGGGCTCAGCCTGCAGCCTGCCCCTCCGAAGCCCTGCCCCAAGCCCAGGGCCTCGGCTGGGAGAGCTGAGGAGGTTCCTGCCCTGAGCAGGGGACAGCCTGCGGGCCCTTGGGCACGGCTTGGGCACAGCCGCTGCTGGGAGGCCTCCACTGCTGCCCTGGCGCCCAGGGGCAAGGCTGGCAGGGGGCAGCGGGGCTGGGCAGCAGCAGCTCCTCTGGGCAGCGCTGGAGGTGCTGTTCAGACCAAGGTGAGGCCAGCAGCAGCTCCTCTGGGCAGCTCCCAAGGGACTTAAGCCCCAAGGTGAGGCCAGCAGCAGCTCCTCTGGGGTGCTCTGGAGGTGCTGTTCAGACCCAAGGGGCAGTGGCCAGCAGCAGCTCCTCTGGGGCATTGCTAAGGTACTTTTGAGACAGAAACTCCATTTTCAGCCGCTTGAGCCAGGCAGACCAAGCCCCCAGGCAGGCCAAGCCCCCAGGCCGGCCAAGCCCCCAGGCCGGCCAAGCCCCCAGGCCGGCCAAGCCCCCAGGCAGACCAAGCCCCCAGGCAGGCCAAGCCCCAGGCAGGCCAAGCCCCCAGGCCGGCCAAGCCCCCAGGCAGACCAAGCCCCCAGGCCGGCCAAGCCCCCAGGCCGGCCAAGCCCCCAGGCCGGCCAAGCCCCCAGGCAGACCAAGCCCCCAGGCAGGCCAAGCCCCCAGGCAGACCAAGCCCCCAGGCAGGCCAAGCCCCCAGGCAGGCCAAGCCCCCAGGCAGGCCAAGCCCCCAGGCAGGCCAAGCCCCCAGGCAGGCCAAGCCCCAGGCAGGCCAAGCCCCCAGGCAGGCCAAGCCCCCAGGCAGCTGAGCTCAAGGCTCCACAAACCGAAGAGCTGGCAATGAGCTGGAGGATGGAGCTCGGCAGCCTCCTGCTGGGCATCCCCAGCCCAGCAGCGTGCCGCGGGGAGGCTGAGTCCTGCCCTTCCTCAGCCCCTCGCCCAGCCAGCGCCTGGCAGCGCTGTGCGAGCACAGCCCCGAGGTGCCCGGGCAGCGGGGAGGGCAGCGGGGGCAGGCCCTGCTCCGGGGGTGCCACCACTCAGCTCTGCCGCCCGGGGAGCAGGCGGGGGCAGGGGAAGGGGTCTGGAAATCGCTCTGCAATAAACCCTTTGTACGTCGGAGCTGCCTCCCTGGTGTGTGCCTGCGGGGGCTGCAGGGCTGGGCGCAGCCGGCCTCAGCGGCTCCCGGCGCGGCCGAGGGCAAGGTCCTGTGCCTGGGGCAGGGCAGTGCCAAGCACGGCTCAGGGCAGTGCCAAGCACGGCTCCGGGCTGGGTGGGGAAGGGGCAGAGAGCAGCCCGGGGGTGCTGGGGGAGGGGCAGCCCTGGGCCTGCGCTGCCACAGGCTCCCTGCTGCTGGGGCAGCTGAGGGCACCTGAGCCCGGTGCAGCCATCTGGAGCAAGGCAGCCTCAGCAGCTTGCCAGGGGCAGCGGGCTGGAGGGAAGGAGCCACCCCCAGGGCCCTGGGCAGGCTGCAGGGCTGGCCCCGAGGCAACCTCCTGAGGCTCAGCACGGCCAAGGGCAAGGGCCTGCAGCTGGGGCAGGGCAAGGCCAAGCACAGAGCCAGGCTGGGTGGGGAAGGGGCAGAGAGCAGTGCTGAGGAGAAGGCCCTGGGGGTGCTGGGGGAGGAGCAGCTCCCCAGGAGGCAGCAAGGGCAGCTGGCAGCCCAGGAGCCAAGGCTGTGCTGGGCTGAGCCCCAGCAGGGTGGGCAGCAGGGGCAGGGAGGGGATTCTGCCCCTCTGCCCTGCTCACACCTCCCCTGCAGGGCTGTGCTGCCACACGAGCAGCACACAGGCAGGGAGCTTGGTGCACCCTGTGAGGAGACACCAGGCTGGGGGCCACTGTCCTGGGAGCTGCAGGAGGCTCAACAAGGCCAAGGGCTGGGTGCTGAGCCTGGGGCACAGCCACCCCAGGAAGGCTGCAGGCTGAGGGCAGAGGGGCTGGAAAGTGGGCAGCAGAAAAAGCCTTGGGGCTGCTGGGGGCAGCAGCTGGAGAGGAGGCAGGGGGTGGGCAGGGGGCAAGGAGGGCAGCAGCAACCTGGGCTGGAGCAGCAGTGGTGTGGGCAGCAGGAGCAGGGCAGGGATGGTGCCCCTGGGCTCAGCACTGGGCAGGCCACAGCTTGAGGGCTGGGCTCAGCTTTGGGCTGCTGGCTGCAAGAAGCACCTTGAGGAGCTGGAGCAGGGCCAGGGAAGGGCAAGCAAGGTGGGGAAGGGTGTGGAGAAGAGGGCTGGGGAGGAGCAGCTGAGGGAGCTGGGGGTGCTGAGTGTGGAGCAGAGGAGGCTGAGGGAGACCTCCTTGCTCTCTGCAGCTCCCTGAGAGGAGGCTGCAGCCAGGGGGGGTTGGGCTCTGCTCCCCAGGAACAAGGGCCAGGAGGAGAGGCAATGGCCTCAGGCTGCCCCAGGGGAGGCTCAGCTTGGAGAGGAGAAGAAACTTCTTCCCTGCAAGGGCTCTGCCAGCCTGGCCCAGGCTGCCCAGGGAGGGGCTTGGATGCCCATCCCTGGAGGGGTTGCAGAGCTGTGGTGCTGAGGCCATGGCTCAGCCCCAGCCTGGGCAGAGGATGCTTGGCCTCCATGATCCTAAAGGCCTTCTCCAGCCAAAGCCATTCTCTGATCCTCTGCTCTGCACAGGTGGAAGGAGCTGAGCTGCCCTTGCTGCGTGGGCAGGAGGACTCCTGGACTGCCAGGGAAGGCTTCCTGCAGCCTCTGGCCTCCCACAGCTGTGGCACCAAAGCTTTGGGGCTGCACACCTGAGCCTGGGGGCCGTGACAGCGAGCAAGAGCTCAGGCCAGCAGCAGGGGCCGGAGAGTGAGGCTGGGCTGCCCTGGGCACAGGACCTGCCAGAGTTAGGACACTTTGGGTCACCTTGAGTGGGCCATAAGTGCAATCACACAGGACCCAGGCCCAGCCAGCAGGGAGTCAAGCAGGGCAGGTCCTGCCTCACCACCCTGATCTCCTTCCATGCCCAGGGGACTGCCTGGGGGGTGTGGGGCAGGCTGGGGATGGAGTCTGCCTGGACTGCAGCAAGGCCTTTGCCACCATCCTCCCCAGCAAAGCTCCTGGCCAAGCTGTCAGCCCCTGGCTGGGGCAGCAGCACTCTGAGCTGGGTCAGGAACTGGCTGCAGGCTGAGCCCAGAGAGTGGTGGTGAATGGTGCCACAGCCAGCTGGCAGCCAGGCCCCAGTGGTGTGCCCCAGGGCTCAGTGCTGGGCCCCAACCTGATCAATATCTTTATTGATGATCTGGAGGAGGGGATGGAGTCCCTCAGCAGTGAATGTGCAGCTGACAGCAAGCTGGGGGCAGGAGCTGAGCTGTGAGAGGGCAGGAGAGCTCTGCAGAGGGACCTTGCCAGGCTGGGCAGATGGGCAGAGGCCAAGGGCAGGAGATTGAAGACATCCAAGTGCCAGGTGCTGCACATTGGCCACAGCAACCCCAGGCAGTGCCACAGGCTGGGGGCAGAGGGGCTGAGAGCAGCCAGGCAGAGAGGGAGCTGGGGGGGCTGGGGGAGAGCAGCTGAAGAGGAGGCAGCAGTGTGCCCAGGGGGCCAAGAAGGCCAAGGGCAGCCTGGCCTGGGTCAGGCAGAGTGTGGCCAGCAGGAGCAGGGAAGTCCTTGTGCCCTGTGCTCAGCACTGCTGAGGCCTCCCCTTGAGTCCTGTGTCCAGCTCTGGGCTGCTGAGGTTAGGCAAGAGGTTGAGCTGCTGGAAGGTGTCCAGAGAAGGGCAACAGGGCTGGGGAGGGGTCTGGGGCACAGGGCTGGGGAGGGGTCTGGGGCACAGGGCTGGGGAGGGGTCTGGGGCCCAAGGCTGGGGAGGGGTCTGGGGCACAGCCCTGTGAGGAGAGGCTGAGGGAGCTGGGGTTGCTCAGCCTGGAGCAGAGGAGGCTCAGGGGAGACCTTCTTGCTCTCTCCAGCTCCCTGCAGGGAGGTTGGAGCCAGGGGGGGGTTGGTCTCTTCTGCCAGGCCCCCAGCCCCAGAACAAGAGGACACAGTCTCAAGCTGTGCCAGGGGAGGTTGAGGCTGGAGGGGAGGAGAAAGTTCTTCCCAGCCAGAGGAATTGGCCACTGGGATGAGCTGCCCAGGGAGGTGGTGGAGTCCCCAGCCCTGGGGGTGTTCAGGAGGAGACTTGATGGGGTGCTTGGTGCCAGGGTTGAGTTGCTCAGATGGTGCTGGGGGGGAGGTTGGGCTGGATGAGCTCTGAGGTGAGTTCTTTCCTGCTCTGTGCTGCTGAGCATCACCTCTGTGCTGCTTGCCTGGGGCTGGTGCTGCTCAGAGGCTGCAGGCAGCAGGGACTGAGCAGGCAGCTCTCCTGCAGGGCACTCAGCTGGCCCAGCAGGAGCTGCCTTCTGCTCCCTGCCCTCAGGAGAACTTCTTCATGAAGTGCAGCTTCAGGTAGGCAATGGTGAGCAGGATCAGGGTCATGCAGGCCAGGGCCAGGTGGTTCTGCCACAGCCCCCAGGGGCTCACCTCGATGCCTTGCCTCCTCAGGTACTCATCTCCGGTGCACCACCTGCAGAGCAGCACACACAGAGGCAGCAGCAGCAGCTCAGGCTGCTCTCGTGGGACCAGAGCCTGGCAGAGGGCTGGGGGGACCTCAGGGAGCCTCTGCTCACAGCTGGGCTCAGCTGCTCCAGCTCTCACCCAGCCTGGCCCTGAGCCCCCCAGGGAGGGGGCAGCCGGCTCCTGCCCTGCTCTGCTGTGGTTCTTGGCTCTAGAGGACAACCCCAGAGGGGCTCAGGGTGGAAGGGAGCTCAGAGCTCATCTCCTCCAGCCCCCTGCCAGGGGCAGGGACACCTCCCACCAGCCCAGGCTGCTCAGGGCCTCATCCAGCCTGGCCTTGGACACCCCCAGGCAGGAGGCAGCCACAGCCTCCCTGGGCAGCCTGTGCCAGAGGCTCCCCAGCCTCCTGCTGAAGAACTTCTTCCTCAGCCCCAGTCTGGCCCTGCTCTGCCTCAGCTCCAAAACCTCCCCCTTGCCCTGGCCTCCAGACAGCCTCAGGAGAAATCCCTCTGCAGCCTTCCTCCTGGGGCACAACTTGTTCCTCACCTCCAAGCTCCATCTGCTCTGCTCTCAGCTCCAACCATTGCCCCTGGGGCTGTCCCTGCAGCCCTTTGGCAGCAGTCCCTCTGCAGCCTGCTTGCAGCCCCTGCAGGGCCTGGCAGCTGCTCTGAGCTCTGCCTGCAGCCTTCTCTTCTGCAGGCTCAACCCCCCCCAGCTCCCTCAGCCTGGCCCCACAGCAGAGCTGCTCCAAGCCCCTGAGCCTCTTGCTGGCCTCCTCTGGAGCCTCTCCCTCAGCTCCAGCTCCCTCCTGTGTTGAGGGCTCCAGAGCTGGCCCCAGCCCTGCAGGGGAGGTCTCCCCAGAGCAGAGCAGAGGGGCAGGATCCCTCTCTCCAGCTCTGGCCACCCTGCTTTGGGTGCAGCCCAGGCTGCCCTTGGCCTCCTGTGCTGCAGCCTCCCCCTGCCTGCTCCTGTTTGGCTTCTCCCCCTCCCCAGGCCCCCCCAGGGCCTTCTCCTCAGGGCTGCTTTCTCTCCCCTCCTCCCCCAGCCTGGATGGCAGTGAGGATTGCTCCAGCCCAGGGCCAGGACCCTGCCCTTGCTCTGGTTGTACCTCAGCAGCTTCCCCTGGCACCACCTCTGCAGCCTGCCCAGAGCCCTCTGGATGCCCTCCTGCCCCTCTGGCACATGGACAGCACCACTCAGCCTGGTGCCAGCTGCACTCTGCTGCTGAGGCCTGGAGCCTGCTGCCTGCAGCAGTGATCAGATTGATCAGTACAGGGCCCTGGGGGCCACCACTGCCCCTGCTCTGCAGCTGGGCTCCCACCTGGGTGCCCACTGCTGACCAGCAAGGGTCTGTGAGGCTCTGGAAGGCCAATGGAAGGGTGTGAGAAGGGTTGTTGCCCTCCTGCCTGTAGGGCACATTCTGATCATTGCCGTCTTCGGGTGCTCAGAGCCCTCCCAGCTTCCCTGGTGGGCTGCTGCTGACTCCTCCCTGAGCTGCCTCCACCTGCAACAGATCCAAGCAGCCCAAACAGTTCAACCTCCAAACTCCACTTCAGCTGCCTGGAGGAACCTGCTGGTGGCTGCAGGAAACTGCAACAGGAGCAGGGATGGGAGCTGTGATTCAAATGGGACAGGGAAGAGGAAGACAGGAGGCAGCTCCCAGAGAAGCAGCTTCTAGCGTCAGGGAATCACAGCCCAGCTTCCTGGCGTCCCCCCAGGCACTTCAGGCTGCAAAGATGAGCCAAGGGCTGCAGCACCTCCTGAGGCTCAACCAGAGCAAGGGCAGGGGCCTGGCCCTGGGCTGGAGCAATCCTCACTGCCAGCACAGGCTGGGGGAGGAGGGGAGAGCAAGCAGCCCTGAGGAGAAGGCCTTGGGGGGGCTGGGCAGGGGGAGAAGCTGGCCAGGAGCAGGCAGGGGGAGGCTGCAGCACAGGAGGCCAAGGGCAGCCTGGGCTGCACCCAAAGCAGGGTGGCCAGAGCTGGAGAGAGGGATCCTGCCCCTCTGCTCTGCTCTGGGGAGACCTCCCCTGCAGGGCTGGGGCCAGCTCTGGAGCCCCCAACACAGGAGGGAGCTGGAGCTGAGGGAGAGGCTCCAGAGGAGGCCAGCAAGAGGCTCAGGGGCTTGGAGCAGCTCTGCTGTGGGACAGGCTGAGGGAGCTGGGGGGTTGAGCCTGCAGAAGAGAAGGCTGCAGGCAGAGCTCAGAGCAGCTGCCAGGCCCTGCAGGGGCTGCAAGCAGGCTGCAGAGGGACTGCTGCCAAAGGGCTGCAGGGACAGCCCCAGGGGCAATGGTTGGAGCTGAGAGCAGAGCAGATGGAGCTTGGAGGTGAGGAACAAGTTGTGCCCCAGGAGGCTGCTGGAAGGCTGCAAGAGGTTGCCCAGGGAGGTGGTTGTGGCCCCATGGCTGGAGCTCTGGCAGGGGAGGCTGGAGAGGGCTGTGGGCAAGCTGCTGCAGGGGAGGATGTCCCTGCTGAGGGCAGGGGTTGGGCTGGAGGGGCTCTGGAGCTGCCTTCCAGCCCTGTGCCTCTCTCTCACACAGACAACTCCTGCTGGAGGCTTTCCTGGGTCCCTGCTGCTGGGCTCCCCTTGAAGGCAGCAGAATACTCACTTCTGGCTGCTCTGGGGGCAGCTGGTGTTGCCAGGCAGGGCTGTGAAGTTGCTGTGGTCACAGAAGTCCAGACCACTCAGCTCATTGATTTGCAGAGCCTGGGAAGGGGAAGGAAGCAATGGCAGCAGGGATCAGTGGGCAGGGGAATGAGGCATGGAGGGGAGGGGAGAGGCTTCAGCTCAGCTTTGCCCTGGCACCTGATGGCATCACCACAGGCTCTGCCCACAGCCCTGATCCCTGGGTTGGGTTGGAAGGGACCCCCAAAAGGTCAGCCAGCCCCAACCCCCTGCCAGGGGGCAGGGACAGCTCCCACCAGCCCCAGGCTGCTCAAGGCCTCATCCAGCCTGGTCCTGTGCAGCTCTGGCCTCAACTCTGCGCTGCTGACTCCATCCCTGGGTCAGGACAGAGTCACCAGGGTTGGAAAAGAGCTCTAAGCTCCTCCAGGCCGAGCTTCTACCCAGCACCCCCAGGAGCCAAGCCCTCAGCTGGGACGTCCTGAGCCGTGTCCTGAGCTGGATGTCCTTGCTGAGAGGCATGGAGCCAGGGACCGGGGTGGGAAGGCAGCTCAGAGCTCAGCCGGCCCCAGCCCCCTGCCACGGGCAGGGACCCCTCCCACCAGCCCCAGCCTGCTCAGGGCCTCCTCCAGCCTGGCTTTCAACACCCCCAGGCCTGGAACCTCCACGGCTTCCCTGGGCAGCCTGTGCCAGTGCCTCGCCAAGCCTCAGGGCCAAGGATTCCCCTTCTGACGCCTAAGGAAAAGCCAATTCTCTAAGCAAGCAGCCAGCAAGGGGCAGCAGGGGCTGGGGCAGGCTGCCCGGGAGGGTGGTGGAGTCCCCAGCCCTGCAGGTGGTAGAAGCAGAGGCAATGGCCTGAACTTGTGCCAGGGGAGGCTGAGCTCGGAGGTCAGACTCAATCTCTCTGCTGCCAGAGGGGTCAGGGGCTGGCAGAGGCTGCCCAGGGGGTGCTGCAGTCCCCAGGGCTGGAGGTGCTGCAGCAAGCTGTGCCCATGGCCCCTGGGGCCAGGGTCTGGTGGCCGTGGTGGGGCTGGGCTGGGGGCTGGCCTGGGTGAGCTCAGAGAGCTTTTCCTACCCCAAACAAGTCAGTGGTTGGTTCTGTCTGCCCCCAGGCCTTAACCCCTCCCCCAGGCTATCCAGGGCAGACTTAGCCCCAAAGTTCTCCCTGGAGCCTCCTCCTGGCTTGAGGGATCCACAGCAAGGAGGAGGCCTGAGCCTGGCAAGCTTGAGCCTGGCAAGCTTTAATGGATGGATGGAAAAGAGAAGGATTCAGGCTCAGGGCTGACATTGCCCTTTGCTCTCCACTCTTCTCATTGCTTTCACAGCATCACAGAGTGCCAGGGGCTGGAAGGGAGCTGCAGAGCTCATCCAGCCCAGCCCCTGCCAGGGCAGGGCACCCAGGGCAGGGCACCCAGGGCACAGCCAGGGGGGGTTGGAACATCTCCAGGGCAGGAGACTCCACACCCCCTGGGCAGCCTGCTCCAGGCCTCGGGAAGCCTCCCAGGGAAAGAATTCTCCTCCTGGGGCCATGGCACTGCCTCTGGCTCAGCTTCCACCCCTGCCCCTGCTGCTGGCACTGGGCAGCCCCCAGCAGAGCCTGGCTCCAGCCCCTGGGCACTGCCCCTGCACAGCTTCATCCCCAGCACTCAGCTCCCCCTCAGGCTCCTCCTCTGCGAGCTGCAGAGCCCTCAGCTGCCTCAGGCCGTGCTGCTGAGGAAGGTGTTGCCCTGGCTGCAGCAGCTCTGTGCCTCTGGGCTGGACTCTCTCAAGCAGCTCCCTGAGCCGCTGCTGGAGCCGAGGGGCCCAGAGCTGGAGAGCAGATTGCAGCTGTGGCCTCAGCAGGGCAGAGCAGAGGGGCAGCAGCAGCTCTCTGAGCTCCTCCCCACAGCCCTCCTGCTGCAGCCCAGGCTGCCCTTGGCCCCCTTGGCCCCCAGAGCACACTGCTGGCTCCTGCTCCCCTCCCACCCCCCAGCTCCCCAGGGCCTCTCCCCCTGCCCTGCTCTGCAGCAGCTCAGTCCCCAACCTGCTCTGCTCCCTGAGGCTCTTCTTCCCCAGCTGCCAGCCTCTGCCCTTGCCCTTGGTGGGCTTCTTGCCCCTCCTCCCTGCCCAGCTCTCAGCCTGCCCAGCTCTGGCTGCCTGGTTTGGGCTGGAAGGGACCTTCAGGATCAGCCAGTTGCAAGCCCTGGGCACAGGGCAGGCTGCTGAGGGCCCTGTGCAGCCAAGCCCTGGCTGGGGGGGGGTGGGCAGGGGAGTGCAGCACTTACTGCCATGCCATAGCGAGGATGCTGAAGTACTTCAGCCAGGAGAGCCAGGACAGGACACTGGTGAGGTTGACCAACAGCCCAGAGAAAATCTGCAGAGAGGAGAGAGCAAGGACAAAACCAAACCCCACACCCCCCTCCAGAACAAGGCACAAGCTGCACCCCCCTGCCCTGCCCCAGCTCCTGCCTCTGCTGCTCCAGCTCAGAAAGCTCTGGGAAGGCCTTCCCTAGGGAAAGGAACTCTGGCAGTGGAAGCACAAAGGGGGAGGGAAGGGCAGGAATCCTTCCTGGCCCCCAGCTTTGGGCCACAGGCCTGTGTGCTCCTTCTCCCAGCAGGGCAGTGCTGGCAGCCAGGGCTCCAAGCTGGCTGCTGCCCAGCTGTGGGCTCCCACCTGGCCTTGGCTGCTGCTCCTGCAGCATGTGGAGGTGCTGGAGGCTTCATCACAGCCTCACAGGCTGCTGGGGCTTGGAAGAGCTTCCAGGATCTCCCTCAGCACAGCCCTGCTGAGCAATGAGATGCTGGGAGCAATGCTCACAGCAGAGAGAGAGAGCAAAGGCCATGCCAAGGGAAATCCCTTTCCCCCTCTCTCTCTCCTGCACACCCAGGAGCAAGATCCTAGGAGCAGGCTAAAGGTTTGCAGTCCTGAGAAGGGCCAGGAGAATGCTCAGGGACCTGGGAGGAGAGGCTGAGGGAGAGCTGGGCTTGGGCAGCCTGGAGAAGAGCAGGCTGAGGGGAGACCTCCTCCCCATGGAGCAGCACAGCAAGGGAGGCTGCCAGCAGGATGGAGACTGCCTTTGTACAAGGAGCCTCCTGGCAAAGCCAAGGGGGCTGGGGACAAGGCCCTGCTGGGGACATTCCCCTTGGGCTCCAGAGGAAAATGGTTCCCCCTGAGCACAGCCAGAGACTGGAATCAGCTCCCAGGGGCAGCAGTGGAGTCCCCTCCAGGGGCCCGTTTGAGCCTCCTCCTGCCAGGGTGCTGAGCCAGCTCAGTGCAGCTGCCCTGGGACCTGGAGAGGTTGGAGCAGAGGATGGCAGGGGTTGGAAGGGACCTCTGGAGGTCAGAGGACCACAGCTCACAGGGTGTTAGGGTTGGAAGGGACCTGTGGAGACCACAGGATCAGAGCTCAGAGGGTGTTAGGGGCTGGAAGGGAGCTCTGGAGAGCTTCCAGTCCAGGGCAGGGGCAGAGGATCCAGCCCAGGGCACACAGGAGCACATCCAGCCAGGGCTGCAGAGGCTCCACACAAGGAGACTCCACAAGCTCTCTGGGCAGCCTGCTCCAGGCCTCTGGCAGCCTCCCAGGCAAGAAGTTCCTCCTGCTGCTGAGCTGCAAGCTCCTGGGCTGCAGTTTCTGTCTACAAAGGGTTGGGGCTGCCCTCACTGCTGCTGTGTCCTGAGGCAGAGCAGTTTGCTGCTGTGTCCTGAGGCAGAGCAGTTTGCTGCTGTGTCCTGAGGCAGAGCAGTTTGCTGCTGGTCTCCTGCTGAGGAAGGTGTTGCCCTGGCTGCAGCAGCTCTGTGCCTCTGGGCTGGACTCTCTCAAGCAGCTCCCTGAGCCGCTGCTGGAGCCGAGGGGCCCAGAGCTGGAGAGCAGATTGCAGCTGTGGCCTCAGCAGGGCAGAGCAGAGGGGCAGCAGCAGCTCTCTGAGCTCCTCCCCACAGCCCTCCTGCTGCAGCCCAGGCTGCCCTTGGCCCCCTTGGCCCCCAGAGGACCCCCAGCCTCACCTGCACCTCAGCCAAGCTCCTTTCCCCTCCCTCCAGCTCAGTTGCAGCCACTCCTGGATGCCTTGGTTGCACATTGCTGGCTCCTGCTCCCCTCCCGCCCCCCAGCCCCCCTACAGCCTTTTCCCCTTCACTGTCACCCAGGGCAGGGCACCCAGAGCACAGCCAGGGGGGTTGGAACATCTCCAGAGCAGGAGACTCCACACCCCCCTGGGCAGCCTGCTCCAGGCCTCGGGAAGCCTCCCAGGGAAAGAATTCTCCTCCTGGGGCCATGGCACTGCCTCTGGCTCAGCTTCCACCCCTGCCCCTGCTGCTGGCACTGGGCAGCCCCCAGCAGTGCCCCCAGCCCCTCTGCAGCACTCAGCAGCCTCTGGGCTGGAAGGGCTGCTGGGGTGCAGCAGCTGGAGGGTCTCAGGGCCTGGGGCTACTCACAATCATGAAGACAAAGGCCACAGTGATCAGGAGGTTTGCCACAGCCACCACACTCTGCCCTGCTGAGATGGCCAGGGCCAGGGCAGTGGCTGTGTAGGAGACCATCAGCAGGGTGAACATCATGGTGAAGAAGGCTCCTGGGGTTGGCTTCAGGCCTTCAAAGGTCACAACAAGAAGGGTTGCAGGGTCATTAAAAACACAGAAGGGGTTGGGGTAGAGCCCTGGGGACCACCACCCCCTGCCCAGGCTGGGGCTGAGCCATGGCCTCAGCACCACAGCTCTGCAACCCCTCCAGGGATGGGCATCCAACCCCCTCCCTGGGCAGCCTGGGCCAGGCTGGCAGAGCCCTTGCAGGGAAGAAGTTTCTTCTCCTCTCCAAGCTGAGCCTCCCCTGGGGCAGCCTGAGGCCATTGCCTCTCCTCCTGGCCCTTGTTGCTGGGGAGCAGAGCCCAACCCCCCTGGCTGCAGCCTCCTCTCAGGGAGCTGCAGAGAGCAAGGAGGTCTCCCTCAGCCTCCTCTGCTCCACACTCAGCACCCCCAGCTCCCTCAGCTGCTCCTCCCCAGCCCTCTTCTCCACACCCTTCCCCACCTTGCTTGCCCTTCCCTGGCCCTGCTCCAGCTCCTCAAGGTGCTTCTTGCAGCCAGCAGCCCAAAGCTGAGCCCAGCCCTCAAGCTGTGGCCTGCCCAGTGCTGAGCCCAGGGGCACCATCCCTGCCCTGCTCCTGCTGCCCACACCACTGCTGCTCCAGCCCAGGCTGCTGCTGCCCCTCTTGCCCCCTGCCCACCCCCTGCCTCCTCTCCAGCTGCTGCCCCCAGCACCCCCAGGGCTTTCTCTGCTGCCCACTTTCCAGCCCCTCTGCCCCCAGCCTGCAGCCTTCCTGGGGTGGCTGTGCCCCAGGCTCAGCACCCAGCCCTTGGCCCGGTTGAGCCTCCTGCAGCTGAGCTCAGCCCTGGCTGCAGCCTGCCCAGGAGCCTCTGCAGAGCCTTCCTGCCCTCCAGCAGCTCCTCACTGCCACCTTTGTGCCAGCTGCAGCCCCCTGAGGCTGCCTGGCTGCCCTCCTGCAGCTCCTTGGGGGAGTCATGAAGCAGAACTGCTCCCAGCCCTGAGCCCTGGGCAGCACCTCTGGTGCCTGGCCCCCAGCTGCCTCTCTCCCCACCCCCACCGCTCCCTGGGCAGGGCCAGCAGGCAGCCTTGCACCCAGGGCAGCACCCATGGGCCATGCCACTCCTCCTTCCCCCTGCCACTCCCAGGACAGTGGCCCCTAGCAGGGGGTGGAGAAGGCAGCCCCCAACCCCACTGCTGCTGCTCCTTGGCCCCCAGGCTGGGGGGGCAGGGCAGGCCAATCCCCTTTGCCCTTCCTCCACCTCCCTCTCCCAGGGGCAGGATGCTCAGCCAGGGGACCCTGGCCCAGGGGCACAATCCCAGCCCCTGCCACAGGCCCCCTCCCCAGCCCCCTGCAGCCCTCTCCCAAAGAGCATCTCTGTGACCCCCAGGCCCTGTCCTGTGGTGCCACAGCTGACCCTGGCCCAGGCTGCCCAGGGGTGGTGGAGTCCCCATGGCTGGAGCTGCTCCAGAGCCCTGTGGCCATGGCAGCTGGGGCAGGCTCTGGTGGTGTGGTGGTTTGGGCTGGGTGCCCTCTGCTGCACGGCACACTTCCTGTGTCCAGCAGTCCAGCCCAGTGGGTGGACACAGGCAAACCGTGTATCCCCTACCACCCCCCTGCACCGCTGTAAGACCTCGCGTGGGGTCCGCCTCTTGCTCTTCCTTCCCTCGCCGGCGCCCGGGAACTGGGGGAGAGTCTCCCGGCTTTGGGCCTGGCTAGGCGCAAGGCCAGGGGGATGGGCGGTCTCAGGCCTGGCCAGCTGAGACTAGCCTAGCAGTGGGGGGAAGAACGAGCCCTGGGGGTCTTGGGCCCACCCTCAGGTGGGGATGGGGTTCACCCGGGTGTGTGTTGGGGTTACTTCTGTCACTGTTTCTGGTTCCTTTGTGCACCTTCACTTCTTCTATTTAAACTTTTCCATCACTTCTGCAATCCGTTTGCCGGAGTCCTCATTTTGCCCGTGGTGGGGAGGGGGCTGCCTCAGCCCGCTACAGGTGGCCATGCTGGGGTTGGGTTGCTGGACTCAAAGGTCTCTCCCAACCAAAACTCTTCTGAGCTTCTACACATTTCCTGATCACCTCCTCCAGCCATTGGGACTCCACCACCTCCCTGGGCAGCCTCTGCCAAGCCCTCACCACGCTGGCAGCAGAGAGATTCTTCCTCCTCTCCAGCCTCAACCTCCCCTGCTGCAGCCTGGGGTCATTTCCTGCTGGCCTGTTGGTAGTTACTGGGGAGCAGAGCCCAGCCTGGCTCCAGCCTGCTCTCAGGGAGCTGTAGAGAGCAATGAGGCCTCCCTCAGCCTCCTCTTCCTCAGGCTCCCTCAGCCTCCTCTTCCTCAGGCTCCCTCAGCCTCCTCTTCCTCAGGCTCCCTCAGCCTCCTCTTCCTCAGGCTCCCTCAGCCTCCTCTTCCTCAGGCTCCCTCAGCCTCTCCTCCTGGGATCTGCTCTGGCTATGAATCAAAGCTATGGAGGAGTGGCTGTGGCAGGCTTCCTGCTGGGGACAGTGAGGGTGAGAGCTGCCAGAAGGCCTTGGGGGGGTCAGGTGGTGACAAAGTGCCCAGGAGCCAGCAGTGGTCCCTGGCAGCCCAGAGGCAGCTGAGTGCTGAGCTGCAGCCAGAGCAGGGAGAGCAGCAGCACAGGGAGGGGATTCTGCCCCTCTGCTCTGCTCTGCTCAGCCCCCACCTGCAGCACTGCCTCCAGCTCTGGGCCCCCAGCACAAGGACCTGGAGCTGCTGGAGAGGCTCCAGAGGAGGCCCCAGAGATGAGCAGAGGCTGCAGAGCCTCCCCTGTGGGGCCAGGCTGGGAGAGCTGGGGCTGTGCAGCCTGGAGAGGAGAAGCTCCAGGGAGACCTCAGAGCAGCCTCCCAGGACCTGAAGGGCTGCAGGAGAGCTGGGGAGGGACTCTGGGCAAGGGCTGGGAGTGCCAGGCTGAGGAACAATGGCTTGGAGCTGGGGGAGGAGAGACTGAGAGTGGAGAGGAGGAAGAGATCCTTGAGAGTGAGGCTGGGGAGACTCTGGCCCATGCTGCCCAGGGAGGCTGTGGCTGCCTCCTGCCTGGAGGTGCTCAGGGCCAGGCTGGATGAGGCCCTGAGCAGGCTGGGGCTGGTGGGAGGGGTCCCTGCCCATGGCAGGGGGCTGGGGCTGGCTGAGCTTTGGGGGTCCCTTCCAGCCCCAAGCCACCCTGTGGCTGTTCCCCTTTCTCCCTCTCTGCCTCTCCTGCCAGCAGCAGAGTGCAGCCCCCACCCCCTGCCCTGCCAGCCTGCTGCTGTGCCCTGCACACCCCCAGCTCCCAGGGGGCTGCCAGGGGCCTGCAGGGCACCACACTCACCTAACATGAAGTAAGTGATGCAGGTGAAGAGGATGCTTGGCATAGTCCTCATGGGGATCAGGTCAGCCAGCAGCTTGGAGATGAAGTAGACAGAGGTCCTGTAGTAGCCACTGATGGATTCATGGCTGCAGCACAGACAGACAGACAGACAGCTCAGGGCTAATGTCAGCAGGCAAAACCCAAGGCTGGAGACAAATGAATTGCACCTCACACTGGAGGGGGAAATGGGAAGGAAATAGGCTTAAAGGAGGTTTTATGTTGATGGTGAGGGCTGCAGTGCCCAGAGAGCCTCAGAGCAGGGTGGCAGCTGGGGCAGGGATTCTTGTGCCCAACCTGTGCCACCAAAGGGCCGGAGGGGAGCTCAAGGCTCAGCCAGCCCCAGCCCCCTGCCACGGGCAGGGACCCCTCCCACCACAGCAGCTTGCTCACAGCCACCTCCAGCCTGGCTGCAAACCCCTCCAGCCAGGAGGCTGCCACCACCTCCCTGGGCAGCCTGGGCCAGGCTCTCACCACCCTCCTGGCCAACAACTTCTTCCTCACAGCCAAGCTCCAGCTCCCCACTTCTAGCTCTGCTCCAGCCCCCCACTCCTCTCCCTCCCTCACCCCCTCCAAAGTCCCTCCCCAGCTTGCTTGCAGCCCCCTGCAGCTCCTGCAAGGCCACCAGAAGGTCTCCTGGGAGCCTTCTCCTCTGCAGCCTGCACAGCCCCAACTCTCTCAGGCTGTGCTCAGAGCAGCTCCAGCCCTCTGCTCCTCCTGCTGGCCCTGCTCTGGACACCTTCCAGCCCCTCCAGAGCCTTCCTGGCACAGAGGCTCCAGAGCTGGCCCCAGAGCTGCAGCTGTGCTCTCAGCAGAGTGGAGCAGAGGGGCAGAATCCCCTCCCTGGCCCTGCTGGCCACACTGCTCTGGCTGCAGCCCAGGCTCTGCTTGGCTCTCTGGGCTGCCAGTGCTCCCTGCTGGCTCCTGCTCAGCTTCTCCTCCCCCAGCACCCCCAAGGCCTTTCCTCCAGCAAGGCTGCAAGAGCTTTCAACACCCCCAGCTGCTCTCTGCTCACTTAGCAGGTCACAAACTTCTCCATCAAGGCCACTCAGCATTTTGTTGATCCAGTTGTTTTGAGCCTGCAGATGTTCTTCACTTCCCACTCTGAGCCCCTTGGCAGCTCAGGGCAGCTGGAAGAGTCCCTTGGCAGTTAGTGCCAGGCTCACCCTGCACTGGGTGGGCTCAGCTGCCAGCCCCCCACCCCCAGGCTCTGGCAGTGGTCCCTGTGCTTTACTCACATGAAGATCTTCTTCTCCACCACGAGGAGCTCCATGGCTGAGGTACTGCTGAAGCACTGGTTGGTGGTCAGGAAGAACATGACCCCCACCCTGCAACACAGCAAGCTGGGGTCAGACAGCAGAGGGGCCAAGCTGGAGGGGCTGGAAGGTGTCCAGAGCAGGGCCAGGAGGAGGAGCAGAGGGCTGGAGCTGCTCTGAGCACAGCCTGAGAGAGTTGGGGTTGTGCAGGCTGCAGAGGAGAAGGCTCCCAGGAGACCTTCTGGTGGCCTTGCAGGAGCTGCAGGGGGCTGCAAGCAAGCTGGGGAGGGACTTTGGAGGGGGTGAGGGAGGGACAGGAGTGGGGGGCTGGAGCAGAAGTAGAAGTGGGGAGCTGGAGCTTGGCTGTGAGGAAGAAGTTGTTGGCCAGGAGGGTGGTGAGAGCCTGGCCCAGGCTGCCCAGGGAGGTGGTGGCAGCCTCCTGCCCTCACACCCTCTGAGCTCTGACCCTGTGATCCCCAGAGGTGATTCCTCTTTCTTTTCCCTTTGCCCTCTCCTGGCTGCCCTCTCCCCAGCTCAAGCCAGACCTCACCAGGGCTGCCCTGAGCTTGCCAGTCCTCTCAGCCAGCTGCTGGATGACCTCTGGGGGGGCTCCCTTCCAGCCCCTCCCACTCTGTGCTTCCCTGGTTCCCATCCCTGCCCCGGGTGCCCTGCTCTGGCAGGGAGGGGGTTGGACTGGGTGACCTGCAGAGGTCCCTTCCAGCCCCTCCCACGCAGTGATTTTGGCTCTGAGGTGCTCAGTCCCACGCCCAGCGAAGCCCTGAGCTGCTGCCCAGCCCCCAGGCTGGCTGCTGGCACAGCAAGGGGGCAGCTGGGCCACAGCTCTGGCTCTTCCCCTCTTCCCAGCTGCCTGACCTGTTCTGGAGGCCAGTGGAGTCCTCTGTGAGCCCAAAGAAGATGGCACCAACGATGAGCCCCAGGACAGCTGTGACACACACCTGAGGGAGGCAGAGGGGAGGAGAGCATTACCCTGAGGCTCTCGGTGCCTCCAGCACTGCTGCAGCTCTGCAGGCCCTGAGTGAAGAGAGTGGAGTGGAATGGGATGGGATGGAAGAGAATGGGAGAGGAGAGGAGAGGAGAGGAGAGGAGAGGAGAGGAGAGGAGAGGAGAGGAGAGGAGAGGAGAGGGAGAGGAGAGGAGAGGAGAGGGAGAGGAGAGGAGAGGAGAGGAGAGGAGAGGAGAGGAGAGGAGAGGAGAGGAGAGGAGAGGAGAGGAGAGGAGAGAGGAGAGGAGAGGAGAGGAGAGGAGAGGAGAGGAGAGGAGAGGGAGGAGAGGAGAGGAGAGGAGAGGAGAGGAGAGGAGAGGAGAGGAGAGGAGAGGAGAGGAGAGGAGAGGAGAGGGAGAGGAGAGGAGAGGAGAGGAGAGGAGAGGAGAGGAGAGGAGAGGAGAGGAGGAGAGGAGAGGAGAGGAGAGGAGAGGAGAGGAGAGGAGAGGAGAGGAGAGGAGAGGGAGAGGAGAGGAGAGAGGAGAGGAGAGGAGGGAGAGGAGAGGAGGGAGGGGAGAGGAGGGGAGAGGAGGGGAGGGGAGGAGGGGAGGAGGAGAGGAGGGGAGAGGAGAGGAGAGGAGAGGAGAGGAGAGGAGAGGAGAGGAGAGGAGAGGAGAGGAGAGGAGAGGAGAGGAGAGGAGAGGAGAGGAGAGGAGAGGGAGAGGAGGGGAGAGGAGGGGAGGGGGAGAGGGAGGGGAGGGGAGGGGAGGGGAGGGGAGGGGAGGGGAGGGGAGGGGAGGGGAGGGGAGGGGAGGGGAGGGGGAGGGGAGGGGGGAGGGGAGGGGAGGGGAGGGGGGGGGAGGGGAGGGGAGGGGAGGGGAGGGGAGGGGAGGGGAGGGGAGGGGAGGGAGGGGAGGGGAGGGGAGGGGAGGGGAGGGGGAGGGAGGAGGGGAGAGGAGGGGAGAGGAGGGGAGAGGAGGGGAGAGGAGGGGAGAGGAGGGGAGAGGAGGGGAGAGGAGGGGAGAGGAGGGGAGGGAGGGGAGAGGAGGGGAGAGGAGGGGAGAGGAGGGGAGAGGAGGGGAGAGGAGGGGAGAGGAGGGGAGAGGAGGGGAGGCCTGGCAGAAGAGACCAACCCCCCCCGGCTCCAACCTCCCTGCAGGGAGCTGGAGAGGGCAAGAAGGTCTCCCCTGAGCCTCCTCTGCTCCAGGCTGAGCAACCCCAGCTCCCTCAGCCTCTCCTCACAGGGTTGTGCCCCAGACCCCTCCCCAGCCCTGTGCCCCAGACCCCTCCCCAGCCCTGTTGCCCTTCTCTGGACACCTTCCAGCAGCTCAACCTCTTGCCTAACCTCAGCAGCCCAGAGCTGGACACAGGACTCAAGGGGAGGCCTCAGCAGTGCTGAGCACAGGGCACAAGGACTTCCCTGCTCCTGCTGGCCACACTCTGCCTGACCCAGGCCAGGCTGCCCTTGGCCTTCTTGGCCCCCTGGGCACACTGCTGCCTCCTCTTCAGCTGCTCTCCCCCAGCACCCCCAGCTCCCTCTCTGCCTGGCTGCTCTCAGCCCCTCTGCCCCCAGCCTGTGGCACTGCCTGGGGTTGCTGTGGCCAATGTGCAGCACCTGGCACTTGGATGTCTTCAATCTCCTGCCCTTGGCCTCTGCCCATCTGCCCAGCCTGGCAAGGTCCCTCTGCAGAGCTCTCCTGCCCTCTCCCAGCTCAACTCCTGCCCCCAGCTTGCTGTCAGCTGCACATTCACTGCTGATGGACTCCATCCCCTCCTCCAGATCATCAATGAAGATATTGATCAGGCTGGGGCCCAGCACTGAGCCCTGGGGCACACCACTGGGGCCTGGCTGCCAGCTGGCTGTGGCACCATTCACCACCACCCTCTGGGCTCAGCCTGCAGCCAGTTCCTGACCCAGCTCAGAGTGCTGCTGCCCCAGCCAGGGGCTGACAGCTTGGCCAGGAGCTTGCTGGGGGGATGGTGGCAAAGGCCTTGCTGCAGTCCAGGCAGAGTTCATCCCCAGCCTGCCCCACACCCCCCAGGCAGTCCCCTGGGCATGGAAGGAGATCAGGGTGGTGAGGCAGGAGCTGCCCTGCCTGAATCCCTGCTGGCTGAGTGGAAGCATTTCCAGGCAGCAGGCTGGGAAGGCAGCCAGGGGATGGCTCCAGCCTGCAGCACAGCACTGCTCTGAGTCTTGTGCCACTGCTGCTTCCCACAGCAAGGCACTGGGGGAAGGGGCTGGAAAGGAGCTCCAGCTGCTGCTGCCTCTCTGCCTGCCCTGCTGGCACCGGGGCAGGGGCTGCAGCCCTGCAGCAGGGTGGCAGCTTTGCCCTGACCTCATGCCAGGCCACATCCTGAGAGGCTCTCCCATGCCAGAGGAGTTCCAGCAGGGTGGCAGCAGCAGGGATGGGAGGAGGACACAGCACAGCAGGGCTTAGAGAGAGGCAATGACACAGAAACAGTCACAGCATGGCAGGGGCTGGAAGGGAGCTGCAGAGCTCATCCAGCCCAGCCCCTGCCAGGGCAGGGCACCCAGGGCAGGGCACCCAGGGCAGGGCACCCAGGGCACAGCCAGGGGGGTTGGAACATCTCCAGGGCAGGAGACTCCACACCCCCTGGGCAGCCTGCTCCAGGCCTCGGGAAGCCTCCCAGGGAAAGAATTCTCCTCCTGGGGCCATGGCACTGCCTCTGGCTCAGCTTCCACCCCTGCCCCTGCTGCTGGCACTGGGCAGCCCCCAGCAGAGCCTGGCTCCAGCCCCTGGGCACTGCCCCTGCACAGCTTCATCCCCAGCACTCAGCTCCCCCTCAGGCTCCTCCTCTGCGAGCTGCAGAGCCCTCAGCTGCCTCAGGCCGTGCTGCTGAGGAAGGTGTTGCCCTGGCTGCAGCAGCTCTGTGCCTCTGGGCTGGACTCTCTCAAGCAGCTCCCTGAGCCGCTGCTGGAGCCGAGGGGCCCAGAGCTGGAGAGCAGATTGCAGCTGTGGCCTCAGCAGGGCAGAGCAGAGGGGCAGCAGCAGCTCTCTGAGCTCCTCCCCACAGCCCTCCTGCTGCAGCCCAGGCTGCCCTTGGCCCCCTTGGCCCCCAGAGGACCCCCAGCCTCACCTGCACCTCAGCCAAGCTCCTTTCCCCTCCCTCCAGCTCAGCTGCAGCCACTCCTGGATGCCTTGCTTGGCTGGGGAGCAGCCAGGCTCCTCTCTCCCTGCTGATGCTCTCTCCACCTCCTGGGGGCAGCCAGAGACTCCTCAGCCGCTCTCAGTGCCAAGGGGGCCTTCAGCTCCGGGGCTGAGCAGTGCACTGCTCCTGCAGGGCTCTCTCTGGAGCCCCCTCCATGCTCCTTTGAGCTTGGCAACCACTAACCCCCAGCAGCCTTGCCCTGACTGCTCCTTTCCATGCTCCACCACCCGTCTTGGCCACAGGAGTGTGGTTTGTTTTGACAGGAGCAAGGCACGAGGAGCAGGTTTGCAGTCCTGAGAAGGGCCAGGAGAATGCTCAGGGACCTGGGAGGAGAGGCTGAGGGAGAGCTGGGCTTGGGCAGCCTGGAGAAGAGCAGGCTGAGGGGAGACCTCCTCCCCAGGGAGCAGCACAGCAAGGGAGGCTGCCAGCAGGATGGAGGCTGCCTTTGGACAAGGAGCTTCCTGGCAAAGCCAAGGGGGCTGGGGACAAGGCCCTGCTGGGGACATTCCCCTTGGGCTCCAGAGGAAAATGGTTCCCCCTGAGCACAGCCAGAGACTGGAATCAGCTCCCAGGGGCAGCAGTGGAGTCCCCTCCAGGGGCCCGTTTGAGCCTCCTCCTGCCAGGGTGCTGAGCCAGCTCAGTGCAGCTGCCCTGGGACCTGGAGAGGTTGGAGCAGAGGATGGCAGGGGTTGGAAGGGACCTCTGGAGGTCAGAGGACCACAGCTCACAGGGTGTTAGGGTTGGAAGGGACCTGTGGAGACCACAGGATCAGAGCTCAGAGGGTGTTAGGGGCTGGAAGTGAGCTCTGGAGATTACAGGATCACAGCTCCCAGGATGCTGGGGTTGGAAGGGACCTCTGGAGAGCTTCCAGTCCAGAGCAGGGGCAGAGGATCCAGCCCAGGGCACACAGGAACACCTCCAGCCAGGGCTGCAGAGGCTCCACACAAGGAGACTCCACAAGCTCTCTGGGCAGCCTGCTCCAGGCCTCTGGCAGCCTCCCAGGCAAGAAGTTCCTCCTGCTGCTGAGCTGCAAGCTCCTGGGCTGCACTTGCCAGCCCTTGCCCCTCGGCCTGTGCCAGGGCAGAGTGAGCAGAGGCTGTCCCTGTGCCTCCCTTCCTGCCCCCCAGCCCTCAGCTCCTCAGAGACATTGATCAGATGCCTCTCAGCCTTCTCCTCTGCACACTCAGCACCCCCAGGGCTCTCAGCCTCTCCTCCCCAGGCCGTGGTGGGCCTCTCACAGTGAGGAATTGAGGTTGGAGCCTTCTGTGCTGCAGATTCCATCCCTTGCCCCTTGTCCCTTCCCTGCCGCTGGGGACTCTGTGTGCTCCCAGCCTGCAGCACCGTTAAGCATCCAGGGGGCAGCGGCAGGGCTCGGGGGAGAGCTGAAGAGGCTGATGTGAGCCCATCAGAGCCTTTCAATGCTCAGTGCCTCGGGCACACGGAGAGCAGCAGGCAGGGCTGGCAGCTGCCGGGGCAGCCGCGCCTGGGCAGCGCCGAGCCCGGGCAGCACCGAGCCTGGGCAGGGCAGCGCCGAGCCCGGGCAGGGCAGCGCCGAGCCCGGGCAGGGCAGCGCCGAGCCTGGGCAGGGCCCCGAGCCCGGGCAGGGCAGCGCCGAGCCCGGGCAGGGCAGCGCCGAGCCCGGGCAGGGCAGCGCCGAGCCCTGCGTCCCTGGCAGCCTGCGGCTGGCATCCTGCCCCGGGGAGCAAGTGCCAGGGCTCAAGCAGCTCCCGAGCCCCTGGCAGCGCCGAACAGGGCTCACAGCAAGAGCAATGAGGAGCAGATTAAGGAGGAAAAGGCTTAAGGAGCCGCGGAGCCCTGCGGAATGCCGCTGAAATCCCCCCGCAGGAGGAGGAGGAGGAGGAGGGGGGAGAGGAGGGATTGTGAGGAAGGAGTCAGGGCCCTTAAGCTGGGGGGGGATCAGGAGCCCCTGGAGAGGCTAATTCCTGTCACAGGGTCAAGCTCTTACAAAGCAATTAGGAAGGATCTCCCTGGTGTCACCCTCCAGACTCACACCCAAAGCCTTGGCACCTCCGGGGGTGCCCGGGGGGAGCCAGGGCTGAGCTCAGCTGCAGGAGGCTCAACAAGGCCAAGGGCTGGGTCCTGAGCCTGGACCTCCTCTGGGGCAGCCTGAGGCCATTGCCTCTCCTCCTGGCCCTTGTTGCTGGGGAGCAGAGCCCAACCCCCCTGGCTGCAGCCTCCTCTCAGGGAGCTGCAGAGAGCAAGGAGGTCTCCCTCAGCCTCCTCTGCTCCACACTCAGCACCCCCAGCTCCCTCAGCTGCTCCTCCCCAGCCCTCTTCTCCACACCCTTCCCCACCTTGCTTGCCCTTCCCTGGCCCTGCTCCAGCTCCTCAAGGTGCTTCTTGCAGCCAGCAGCCCAAAGCGGAGCCCAGCCCTCAAGCTGTGGCCTGCCCAGTGCTGAGCCCAGGGGCACCATCCCTGCCCTGCTCCTGCTGCCCACACCACTGCTGCTCCAGCCCAGGCTGCTGCTGCCCTTCTTGCCCCCTGCCCACCCCCTGCCAGGATGGGCTGGGGAGAAAGACGCAGAACTGGCAGGGCTGGAAGGGAGCTCCAGGCTCAGCCAGCCCCAACCCCCTGCCACGGGCAGGGACCCCTCCCACCACAGCAGCTTGCTCACAGCCACCTCCAGCCTGGCTGCAAACCCCTCCAGCCAGGAGGCTGCCACCACCTCCCTGGGCAGCCTGGGACAGGCTCTCACCACCCTCCTGGCCAACAACTTCTGCCTCACAGCCAAGCTCCAGCTCCCCACTTCTACTTCTGCTCCAGCCCCCCAGTCCTCTCCCTCCCTCACCCCCTCCAAAGTCCCTCCCCAGCTTGCTTGCAGCCCCCTGCAGCTCCTGCAAGGCCACCAGAAGGTCTCCTGGGAGCCTTCTCCTCTGCAGCCTGCACAGCCCCAACTCTCTCAGGCTGTGCTCAGAGCAGCTCCAGCCCTCTGCTCCTCCTGCTGGCCCTGCTCTGGACCCCTTCCAGCCCCTCCAGATCCAGCCCCTCCAGGCCAGGCTGGATGTGGCTGTGGGCAACCTGCTCCTGTGAGAGGTGTCCCTGCCCAGGGATGAGGCTCAGAGCCCCATGCTGATTCATCCAAGCCAGGAGGGGAGTGAATGGGAGGAGCAGGCCAGAGGGATGGCTCCTGGCTCACCTGAGCTATGGAAGCCTGGGGGTTGCCCAGCAGGTTCTTGAAGGTGCGCCGGGACACCCAGTGGAGCTGGTGGAGGAAGGAGTTGGCATAGGTGATGTGCCTGAACACTGCCCTGGGCTGCTTCTGCCTGCCCAAGGGAATCTTCTCCAGGGCTGCTTTGGTCTCTTGGTAGTAGGCAGAGCTGCAGAATTGCTCTGCCAGCTTCTGGGCCAAGCTGCTGCCCTGCTCAGCCAGGGCTTCCGTGCTCTCTGCTGGGAAGAGGGGAGAGGAACTGGCTGTGATGATAGGGCCTGGGGGAATGGAACAGGCATTGGCATGGGTAGGAGCTGGGAAACACTGAAAGGATCTGGGAATGGAGGAGAAGCTGAGCAGGAGCCAGCAGGGAGCACTGGCAGCCCAGAGAGCCAAGCAGAGCCTGGGCTGCAGCCAGAGCAGTGTGGCCAGCAGGGCCAGGGAGGGGATTCTGCCCTCTGCTCCACTCTGCTGAGAGCACAGCTGCAGCTCTGGGGCCAGCTCTGGAGCCTCTGTGCCAGGAAGGCTCTGGAGGGGCTGGAAGGGGTCCAGAGCAGGGCCAGCAGGAGAAGCCCCAGGGCTCTCAGCCCTTCCTCCCCAGAGATGCTCCAGGCCCTTCACCACCTCCACAGCCTCCCTTGGCCCCTCTCCTGTGTTTCCCTCTCCCTCCTGGAGTGGGGAGCCCGGGCCTGGGCATCCGTTGCCAGGGGAGGAGGCTGCTGCTGGCACTCAGCTCTGGGCTCCATACCTGCCTCAGCTCCGTGGCTCTTGGCCGTGGTCACCGCCGTGGAGTCTCCGTTGATGACGTCCAGGAAGAAGTCAGCAGGGTTGTTGTGTTCCTCACACTGGTAGCCTGCAGGGAGAGCAGCACAGCCCCTCAGAGGGGCTGGGGGCGGCGGCAGGAGGCTGTGCCTGGCTGCCAGGGGCACAGCCCTGCCCCTGCCGTGCCCGCCACAGGCTGCGCAGGCGTCGAGGGCTCCCTGCTTGGGCACGGCAGGGGAGGCAGCTGCTGGCCAGAGCTGCCGGCAAGGGCAAGGGGAGAGGAGAGCTGGCAAAGAGCCCTCCCTGGCCAGCCCTAGCCTGGCCTTTGCCTAATTACAGTGCAGCCAGCAGCAGCTGCTTAGGGGTCAGCCCCAACAGCCAAGCACACGCAGGTGAAAGGCGAGGAGAGATCCTAGGGTCACGGAGCTGGCAGGGCTGGAAGGGAGCTCCAGGCTCAGCCAGCCCCAGCCCCCTGCCACGGGCAGGGACCCCTCACCCCACAGCAGCTTGCTCACAGCCACCTCCAGCCTGGCTGCAAACACCTCCAGCCAGGAGGCTGCCACCACCTCCCTGGGCAGCCTGGGACAGGCTCTCACCACCCTCCTGGGCAACAACTTCTGCCTCACAGCCAAGCTCCAGCTCCCCACTTCTACTTCTGCTCCAGCCCCCCCCACTCCTGTCCCTCCCTCACCCCCTCCAAAGTCCCTCCCCAGCTTGCTTGCAGCCCCCTGCAGCTCCTGCAAGGCCACCAGAAGGTCTCCTGGGAGCCTTCTCCTCTGCAGCCTGCACAGCCCCAACTCTCTCAGGCTGTGCTCAGAGCAGCTCCAGCCCTCTGCTCCTCCTGCTGGCACCAGGCTGGCACTCAGAGCACTGCTTGTGTCTGCCTCCTGCCTGGAGGTGCTCAGGGCCAGGCTGGACGAGGCCCTGAGCCAGCTGGGGCTGGTGGGAGGTGTCCCTGCCCACGGCAGGGGGCTGGGGCTGGATGATCTTGAGGGTCCCTTCCCAGCCACCCCAGACTGTGCCTCTGGAAGGAGCTGAGCTGCCTGCCAGGGGCTTGGCTTCTGCTCTTCTCCTGCCACTGACCCTGGTGTTCTGCTCCCCTCCAGGGTAGGCTCAGCAAGAGAAAGTCTCCTTCAGTGGAGTCCAACAGGATGGCACTGAACGAGTGCCAGGGGCTGCACTTGGCCACAGCAACCCCAGGCAGTGCCACAGGCTGGGGGCAGAGGGGCTGAGAGCAGGCAGGCAGAGAGGGACCCCACTTCTACTTCTGCTCCAGCCCCCCAGTCCTCTCCCTCCCTCACCCCCTCCAAAGTCCCTCCCCAGCTTGCTTGCAGCCCCCTGCAGCTCCTGCAAGGCCACCAGAAGGTCTCCTGGGAGCCTTCTCCTCTGCAGCCTGCACAGCCCCAACTCTCTCAGGCTGTGCTCAGAGCAGCTCCAGCCCTCTGCTCCTCCTGCTGGCCCTGCTCTGGACCCCTTCCAGCCCCTCCAGAGCCTTCCTGGCACAGAGGCTCCAGAGCTGGCCCCAGATCCTCAGCCTGGCAAAGCCCTGCCCCTGCCAACAGATATCACGTCCAGTCCTCAGCAAGTCCTACTGGCAACTGATTCATGGAAGCACAGCAACAGTTTGGTTGGAGAAGCCCTTTCAGATCACCAACTCCAACCAGCCTCTGTCTCTGCCCAGGCTGGGGCTGAGCCATGGCCACAGCTTGCTGCAACACCTCCAGCCCTGGGGACTGCACAACCCCCCTGGGCAGCCTCTGCCAGTCCCTGACCACTCTGGCAGCACAGAAATTCTTCTCTCCAACCTCAGCCTCCCCTGGCACAAGATCAGGACATTGCCTCTGCTTCTATCACCTGAGCCTGGGGAGCAGAGCCCAACCCCCCTGGCTGCAGCCTCCTCTCAGGGAGCTGCAGAGAGCAAGGAGGTCTCCCTCAGCCTCCTCTGCTCCACACTCAGCACCCCCAGCTCCCTCAGCTGCTCCTCCCCAGCCCTCTTCTCCACACCCTTCCCCACCTTGCTTGCCCTTCCCTGGCCCTGCTCCAGCTCCTCAAGGTGCTTCTTGCAGCCAGCAGCCCAAAGCTGAGCCCAGCCCTCAAGCTGTGGCCTGCCCAGTGCTGAGCCCAGGGGCACCATCCCTGCCCTGCTCCTGCTGCCCACACCACTGCTGCTCCAGCCCAGGTTGCTGCTGCCCCTCTTGCCCCCCTGCCCACCCCCTGCCTCCTCTCCAGCTGCTGCCCCCAGCACCCCCAGGGCTTTCTCTGCTGCCCACTTTTCAGCCCCTCTGCCTCCCAGCCTTGACCCAGCTCTTGAGACACCCAGAGGAACATCTCCAGCCTGCTGCAACCCTGAGCTTGCTCTCACACAGGGCCCAGTTCTGACCCAGGTCTGCTGGCACTGGGTTCAAATCAGTGCAAACTTCAGAGGCTGCTGCAGTTGGCCCTGCTGTGAGTGACCACAGGGGCAGAGGATGCTAGGGGTTGGAAAGGACGTCTGGAGACCACAGGATCAGAGCTCAGAGGGTGTTAGGGGTTGGAAAGGGTCTCTGGGGATCACAGGATCAAAGCTCAGAGGGTGCTAGGGGCTGGAAGGGACCTCTGGAGAGCTTCCAGTGCCCTGGAAGGAGCAGAGCAGGAGCAGAGGATCCAGCACAGGGCACACAGGAACACATCCAGCCAGGGCTGGGAAGGCTCCAGGGAAGGAGGAGGCTCCACAACCCCTCTGGGCAGCCTGCCCCAGGGCTCTGAGGTGCTCACCAATGTCCTGGAAGTAGTGGAGGGCCTGCTGAGCTGGGCCATGGAACAGCAGCCTGCCTGCAGCCAGCAGGGTCAGGTTGTCAAAGAGCTTGAAGATGGAGTAGCGAGGCTGGTGGATGGAGAGGATGATGGTCCTGCCCTGCTCTGCCATCCTGGGGGGGGCAACAACAACACAGCTGTTGGCCTGGCAGGGCTGCCCAGCACCTGGCTGAGAGCATTGGCAAGCCCAGTGCAGCCCTGGTTAGGTCTGGCTTGAGCTGGGGAGCAGCCAGGAGAGGGCAAAGGGGAAAGAAAGAGGAATCACAGCAGGGAGGGGTTGGAAGGAGACCTCTGGAGAGCTTCCAGTCCACCCCCCGCCAGAGCAGGGGCACCCAGGGCAGGGCCCCCAGAGCACATCCAGGGGGGTTGGAAGCTCTCCAGAGCAGGAGACTCCACAACCTCTCTGGCAGCCTGCTCCAGGCTCCAGCAGCCTCACCCCAAAGGAGTTTCTCCTCCTGCTGAGGTGGAACCTCCTGGCTTCCAGTCTGTGCCCACTGCCCCCTGGCCTGTCCCAGGGCACCACTGGGCAGAGCCTGGCCCCTGCTGCTTGCTCCCCACCCTTCAGCTCTTGAGAGGCATTGATCAGATCCCTCTCAGCCTTCTCCCCTCCAGGCTCACCACCCCCAGGGCTCACAACTGGACACAATGCTCCAGATGAGGTGTTGGGGAGCCCAGATCTCCCAAGTGTTTGAAGCACTTCTCAGGGCCAGAGAGACATGAAAATAAATGAAACTAGCGATGGGGCAGAGAAATTGCAGCCCCAGCATGCAGAGACCCTGCAGGGCCCTCAGCTGCTTTGCTGAGAAACCATTCACACAGCTGCAGGAGAGGCACAGCGAGGTCTGGGCTGGAAGGCAGCTCCAGAGCCCCTCCAGCCCAACCCCTGCCCTCAGCAGGGACATCCTCCCCTGCAGCAGCTTGCCCACAGCCCTCTCCAGCCTCCCCTGCCAGAGCTCCAGCCATGGGGCACAACCACCTCCCTGGGCAACCTCTTGCAGCCTTCCAGCAGCCTCCTGGGGCACAACTTCTGCCTCACCTCCAAGCTCCATCTGCTCTGCTCTCAGCTCCAACCATTGCCCCTGGGGCTGTCCCTGCAGCCCTTTGGCAGCAGTCCCTCTGCAGCCTGCTTGCAGCCCCTGCAGGGCCTGGCAGCTGCTCTGAGCTCTGCCTGCAGCCTTCTCTTCTGCAGGCTCAACCCCCCCAGCTCCCTCAGCCTGGCCCCACAGCAGAGCTGCTCCAAGCCCCCTGAGCCTCTTGCTGGCCTCCTCTGGAGCCTCTCCCTCAGCTCCAGCTCCCTCCTGTGTTGGGGGCTCCAGAGCTGGCCCCAGCCCTGCAGGGGAGGTCTCCCCAGAGCAGAGCAGAGGGGCAGGATCCCTCTCTCCAGCTCTGGCCACATTGATTTGCCCTTGGCCTCCTGTGCTGCCAGTGCCCAGTGCTGGCTCCTGTCCCCCTTGCAGCCTTGGCTGGCTGAGAAGCAGCTTCCTGCCTGCTTTCCCTGCTGGCTCACTCTGGCTGGGACTGGAGCCAAGCAGCAGTGAAGTGTAGCAGAGCTGGGTGGTGGAGCCAGGGAGCTCTTTCCAGAGCCATCACCTCTTGAGCAGCAGCAGGACAGCGTTGGCAGTGCTGGCATCCAGCCCAGTGGTTGGCTCATCCAGGAAGAGTATGGCAGGGTCTGTGATCAGCTCCATCCCAATGTTGGTCCTTTTCCTCTCCCCTCCAGACACCCCACGAGTGAACTGGGTACCAACCTGCCACCAAGCAAGCACAGAGGGGCTGGGTTGGAGGGGGCTCCAAAGCTCCCCCACTCCAACCCCTACACCCAACAGGGACATAGAATCAGAGGGACATAGAATCACAGAGACATAGAATCAGCCAGGCTGGGAAAGACCTCAGAGCTCATCAAGTCCAATCTGTGACCTAACCCCCAACCCCTCCTGACAGCTCACCCCTGGCTCCAAGGGCCACATCCAAGCCCCTCTGGAACACCTGCAGGCATGGGGACTCCACCACCCCCCTGGGCAGCTCATCCCAGTGGCCAATTCCTCTGGCTGGGAAGAACTTTCTCCTCCCCTCCAGCCTCAACCTCCCCTGGCACAGCTTCAGACTGTGTCCTCTTGTTCTGGGGCTGGGGGCCTGGCAGAAGAGACCAACCCCCCCCTGGCTCCAACCTCCCTGCAGGGAGCTGGAGAGAGCAAGAAGGTCTCCCCTGAGCCTCCTCTGCTCCAGGCTGAGCAACTCCAGCTCCCTCAGCCTCTCCTCACAGGGCTGTGCCCCAGACCCCTCCCCAGCCTTGTGCCCCAGACCCCTCCCCAGCCTTGTGCCCCAGACCCCTCCCCAGCTCTCTTGCCCTTCTCTGGACATCTTCCAGCAGCTCAACCTCCAGAGCTGGACACAGGACTCAAGGGGTGGCCTCAGCAGTGCTGAGCACAGGGCACAAGGACTTCCCTGCTCCTGCTGGCCACACTCTGCCTGACCCAGGCCAGGCTGCCCTTGGCCTTCTTGGCCCCCTGGGCACACTGCTGCCTCCTCTTCAACTGCTGTCCAGCAGCACCAGGCTGCACAGCCCCAACTGTCCCAGCCTGGACCCACAAGGGAGGTTCTCCATCCTCTGATCATCTCTGTGGTCTCCTCTAGAGCCTCTCCAGCAGCTCCAGATCGTTCCTGTGCTGGGGGCCTGAGAGCTGGAGGCAGTGCTGCAGGTGGGGTTGGAGCGGAGCAGAGCAGAACAGAGCAAAGAAATACAGAACAGAGCAAGACACAGCAGGACAGAAAAGGACAGAGTAGATGAGTGCAGAAAAGAGAACAGAGAAGAGCAGAAGACAGCAGAGCAGCAGAGAGCAGAACAGAGCAGAAGAGAGAAGAGCAAAAGAGAGAAGAGAGTAGAGCAGAACACCAGAGCAGCACAGAGCAGAGCAGAAGAGAGCAGAACACCACAGGGCAGAGCAGAAAGAGAGCAGAGCACCACAGAACACAGCAGCAGATAGCAGGGCAGAACAGAGCAGAGCAGAACAGAGCGGAGCAGAGCAGAGTGGAGCAGTACTGAGTGGAGCAGAACAGAATGGAGCAGAACAGAAAAGAACAGAGTGGAGCAGAGCAGAGCAGAACAGAGCAGGGCAGAACAGAATGGAGCAGAACAGAGTGGAGCAGAACAGAACAGAGCAGCACAGAGACGAGCAGTACAGAACAGAGCGGAGCAGGACAGAGCAGAGCAGCACAGAACAGAGCGGAGCAGCACAGAGTGGAGCAGGACAGAACAGAGGGGAGCAGCACAGAACAGAGCGGAGCAGCACAGAGCGGAGCAGGACAGAACAGAGCAGAGCAGCACAGAACAGAGCGGAGCAGCACAGAGTGGAGCAGGACAGAACAGAGCGGAGCAGGACAGAACAGAACGGAGCAGGACAGAGCAGAGCAGGACAGAACAGAGCGGAGCAGGACAGAACAGAGCGGAGCAGGACAGAACAGAGCGGAGCAGCACAGAGCGGAGCAGCACAGAGCGGAGCAGGACAGAGCGGAGCAGGACAGAACAGAGCGGAGCAGCACAGAACAGAGTGGAGCAGTACAGAGTGGAGCAGGACAGAACAGAGCGGAGCAGGACAGAGCGGAGCAGGACAGAACAGAGCGGAGCAGGACAGAACAGAGCGGAGCAACACAGACCGGAGCAGGACAGAACAGAGCGGAGCAGTACAGAACAGAGCGGAGCAGCACAGAACAGAGCGGAGCAGTACAGAGCGGATCAGTACAGAACAGAGCGGAGCAGGACAGAACAGAGTGGAGCAGCACAGAGCGGAGCAGTACAGAACAGAGTGGAGCAGGACAGAGCAGAGCAGGACAGAACAGAGCGGAGCAGCACAGAACAGAGCGGAGCAGTACAGAACAGAGTGGAGCAGGACAGAGCAGAGCAGGACAGAACAGAGCGGAGCAGCACAGAGCGGAGCAGCACAGAACAGAGTGGAGCAGAACAGAGCGGAGCAGCACAGAGTGGAGCAGTACAGAACAGAGTGGAGCAGCACAGAGCGGAGCAGCACAGAGTGGAGCAGTACACAACAGAGCGGAGCAGCACAGAGGAGAGCAGGACAGAACAGAGCGGGAGCAGCACAGAGCAGAGCAGGACAGAACAGAGCGGAGCAGTACAGAGCGGAGCAGAACAGAACAGAGCAGAGCAGCACAGAGCGGAGCAGGACAGAGCGGAGCAGCACAGAACAGAGCGGAGCAGTACAGAACAGAGTGGAGCAGCACAGAGCGGAGCAGCACAGAGTGGAGCAGAACAGAACAGAGCGGAGCAGGACAGAACAGAGCGGAGCAACACAGACCGGAGCAGGACAGAACAGAGCGGAGCAGCACAGAACAGAGCGGAGCAGTACAGAGCGGAGCAGTACAGAACAGAGCGGAGCAGCACAGAACAGAGCGGAGCAGTACAGAGCGGAGCAGTACAGAACAGAGCGGAGCAGGACAGAACAGAGTGGAGCAGCACAGAGCGGAGCAGTACAGAACAGAGTGGAGCAGGACAGAGCAGAGCAGGACAGAACAGAGCGGAGCAGCACAGAACAGAGCGGAGCAGTACAGAACAGAGTGGAGCAGGACAGAGCAGAGCAGGACAGAACAGAGCGGAGCAGCACAGAGCGGAGCAGCACAGAACAGAGTGGAGCAGAACAGAGCGGAGCAGCACAGAGTGGAGCAGTACAGAACAGAGTGGAGCAGCACAGAGCGGAGCAGCACAGAGTGGAGCAGTACACAACAGAATGGAGCAGCACAGAGGAGAGCAGGACAGAACAGAGCGGAGCAGCACAGAGCAGAGCAGGACAGAACAGAGCGGAGCAGTACAGAGCGGAGCAGAACAGAACAGAGCAGAGCAGCACAGAGCGGAGCAGGACAGAGCGGAGCAGTACAGAACAGAGCGGAGCAGTACAGAACAGAGTGGAGCAGCACAGAGCGGAGCAGCACAGAGTGGAGCAGAACAGAACAGAGCGGAGCAGGACAGAGCGGAGCAGAACAGAACAGAGCGGAGCAGCACAGAGCGGAGCAGCACAGAGCGGAGCAGCACAGAACAGAGTGGATCAGCACAGAGCGGAGCGGAGAAGGACAGAGCGGAGCAGGACAGAACAGAGTGGAGCAGTACAGAACAGAGCGGAGCAGGACAGAGCGGAGCAGCACAGAACAGAGCGGAGCAGTACAGAACAGAGCGGAGCAGCACAGAACAGCAGTACACAACAGAGTGGAGCAGCACAGAGCGGAGCAGTACAGACTGGAGCAGAATAGAGTGGAGCAGCACAGAGCGGAGCAGGACAGAACAGAGTGGAGCAGCACAGAGCGGAGCAGAACAGACTGGAGCAGAACAGAGTGGAACAGCACAGAGCGGAGCAGGACAGAACAGAGCGGAGCAGTACAGAACAGAGCGGAGCAGCACAGAGCGGAGAAGCACAGAGCGGAGCAGAACAGAACAGAGCGGAGCAGCACAGAGTGGAGCAGTACAGAACAGAGCGGAGCAGTACAGAGCGGAGCAGTACAGAACAGAGTGGATCAGCACAGAGCAGAGCAGTATAGAGCGGAGCAGCACAGAACAGAGCGGAGCAGCACAGAGTGGAGCAGTACAGAACAGAGCGGAGCAGTACAGAACAGAGTGGAGCAGCACAGAGCGGAGCAGGACAGAGGGGAGCAGAACAGAACAGAGCGGAGCAGGACAGAGCGGAGTGAACAGAGCGGAGCAGAACAGAGCAGGGCAGAACAGACTGGAGCAGAACAGAGTGGAGCAGCACAGAGCGGAGCAGCACAGAACAGAGTGGAGCAGTACAGAACAGAGCGGAGCAGCACAGAACAGAGCGGAGCAGTACAGAACAGAGCGGAGCAGGACAGAACAGAGCGGAGCAGTACAGAACAGAGCGGAGCAGGACAGAGCGGAGCAGTACAGAACAGAGCGGAGCAGTACAGAACAGAGCGGAGCAGGACAGAACAGAGCGGAGCAGGACAGAGCGGAGCAGGACAGAACAGAGCGGAGCAGCACAGAGCGGAGCAGGACAGAACAGAGCGGAGCAGGACAGAACAGAGCGGAGCAGCACAGAGCGGAGCAGCACAGAGCGGAGCAGGACAGAACAGAGTGGAGCAGTACAGAGCGGAGCAGGACAGAACAGAGCGGAGCAGGACAGAACAGAGCGGAGCAGCACAGAGTGGAGCAGGACAGAACAGAGCGGAGCAGGACAGAGCGGAGCAGTACAGAACAGAGCGGAGCAGCACAGAACAGAGCGGAGCAGGACAGAGCGGAGCAGGACAGAACAGAGCGGAGCAGGACAGAACAGAGTGGAGCAGCACAGAGCGGAGCAGGACAGAGGGGAGCAGAACAGAACAGAGCGGAGCAGGACAGAGCAGTGAACAGAGCGGAGCAGAACAGAGCAGGGAGCAGAACAGAGCAGAGCAGAACAGAGCAGCACAGAGTGGAGCAGTACAGACAGAGCGGAGCAGCACAGAACAGAGCGGAGCAGTACAGAACAGAGTGGAGCAGCACAGAACAGAGCAGAGCAGGAGCAGAGCAGCACAGAACAGAGCGGAGCAGAACAGAGCGGAGCAGAACAGAGCGGAGCAGAACAGAGAAGGGCAGAACAGACTGGAGCAGAACAGAGCAGCAGCACAGAGCGGAGCACAGAACAGAGTGGAGCAGAGCGGACAGAACAGAGTGGAGCAGAACAGAGCAGAACAGAACAGAGTGGCACAGAGAGAGCAGGCAGAACAGAGTGGAGCAGAACAGAGCAGAGCAGCACAGAGACAGAGAACAGAGCAGAGCAGAACAGAGCAGCACAGAGCGGAGCAGGACAGAACAGAGCGGGCAGCAGAACAGAGCGGAGCAGAGCAGAGAGCAGAACAGAGCGGAGCAGGAGCGGAGCAGTAGAACAGAGCGGAGCAGCACAGAGCGGAGCAGAACAGAACAGAGCGGAGCAGGACAGAACAGAGCGGAGCAGCAGAACAGAGCGGAGCAGCACAGAACAGAGCAGAGCAGCACAGAGCGGAGCAGCAGGAGCAGAACAGAGCAGAGCAGCACAGAGCGGAGCAGAGCAGAACAGAGCGGAGCAGCAGAACAGAGCAGAGCAGAACAGAGCGGAGCAGCACAGAGCGGAGCAGTACAGAACAGAGCGGAGCAGAACAGAGCGGAGCAGAACAGAACAGAGGAGCAGACTACAGAACAGAGCGGAGCAGCACAGAGCGGAGCAGGACAGAACAGAGTGGAGCAGCACAGAGCGGAGCAGGACAGAACAGAGTGGAGCAGCACAGAGCGGAGCAGTACAGAACAGAGAGCAGCACAGAGCGGAGCAGCAGAACAGAGCGGAGCAGCACAGAACAGAGCGGAGCAGCACAGAGCAGAGAGCAGACAGAGCGGAGCAGCACAGAGCGGAGCAGTACAGAACAGAGCGGAGCAGGACAGAACAGAGCGGAGCAGCACAGAGCGGAGCAGGACAGAACAGAGCGGAGCAGGACAGAACAGAGCGGAGCAGGACAGAACAGAGCGGAGCAGGACAGAGCGGAGCAGAGCAGAACAGAGCGGAGCAGCACAGAACAGAGCGGAGCAGAACAGACAGAACAGAGCGGAGCAGGACAGAACAGAGCGGAGCAGGACAGAACAGAGCGGAGCAGGACAGAACAGAGCAGGAGCAGAGCGGAGCAGCACAGAGCGGAGCAGTACAGAACAGAGCGGAGCAGGACAGAACAGAGCGGAGCAGGACAGAACAGAGCGGAGCAGGACAGAACAGAGCGGAGCAGCACAGAGCGGAGCAGCACAGACAGAGGACAGAACAGAGAGCAGAACAGAGCGGAGCAGGACAGAGCAGGAGAGCAGGACAGAACAGAGCGGAGCAGCACAGAGTGGAGCAGGACAGAACAGACTGGAGCAGAACAGAGCAGAGCAGTATAGAGCGGAGCAGAACAGAACAGAGCAGCACAGACCGGAGCAGTACAGAACAGAGTGGAGCAGCACAGAGCGGAGCAGTACAGAACATAGTGGAGCAGCACAGAGCGGAGCAGTACAGAACAGAGCGGAGCAGCACAGAGCAGAGCAGCACAGAGCGGAGCAGGACAGAACAGAGCGAAGCAGCACAGAGCGGAGAAGTAGAGAACAGAGTGGAGCAGGACAGAGCGGAGCAGTACAGAAGAGAGCGGAGCAGGACAGAACAGAGTGGAGCAGGACAGAGCGGAGCAGGACAGAACAGAGCGGAGCAGGACAGAGCGGAGCAGTACAGAACAGAGCGGAGCAGTACAGAACAGAGCGGAGCAGGACAGAACAGAGCGGAGCAGGACAGAGCGGAGGACAGAACAGAGCGGAGCAGCACAGAGCGGAGCAGGACAGAACAGAGCGGAGCAGGACAGAACAGAGCGGAGCAGGACAGAACAGAGCGGAGCAGCACAGAGCGGAGCAGTACAGAACAGAGCGGAGCAGGACAGAACAGAGCGGAACAGGACAGAACAGAGCGGAGCAGCACAGAGCGGAGCAGCACAGAGCGGAGCAGGACAGAACAGAGTGGAGCAGTACAGAGCGGAGCAGGACAGAACAGAGAGCAGACAGAACAGAGCGGAGCAGCACAGAGCGGAGCAGGACAGAACAGAGCGGAGCAGGACAGAGCGGAGCAGTACAGAACAGAGCGGAGCAGCACAGAACAGAGCGGAGCAGGACAGAGCGGAGCAGGACAGAACAGAGCGGAGCAGGACAGAGCGGAGAAGTAGAGAACAGAGTGGAGCAGGACAGAGCGGAGCAGTACAGAACAGAGCGGAGCAGGACAGAACAGAGCGGAGCAGGAGCAGAAGGACAGAGGGAGCAGGACAGAACAGAGCGGAGCAGGACAGAGCGGAGCAGGAGAACAGAGTGGAGCAGGACAGCGGAGCAGCACAGAACAGAGCGGAGCAGGACAGAACAGAGCGGAGCAGCACAGAGCGGAGCAGGACAGAACAGAGCGGAGCAGCACAGAGCGGAGCAGGACAGAACAGAGCGGAGCAGCACAGAACAGAGCGGAGCAGGACAGAGCGGAGCAGGACAGAGCGGAGCAGTAGAGAACAGAGTGGAGCAGCACAGAACAGAGCGGAGCAGTACAGAACAGAGCGGAGCAGCACAGAACAGAGCGGAGCAGGACAGAACAGAGCGGAGCAGGACAGAGCGGAGCAGGACAGAACAGAGCGGAGCAGCACAGAGTGGAGCAGGACAGAGCGGAGCAGCACAGAGCGGAGCAGCACAGAACAGAGCGGAGCAGCACAGAGCGGAGCGGAGCAGGACAGAGCGGAGCAGTAGAGAACAGAGCGGAGCAGGACAGAGCGGAGCAGTAGAGAACAGAGAGCGGAGCAGCACAGAGCGGAGCAGCACAGAACAGAGCGGAGCAGCACAGAGCGGAGCAGTATAGAACAGTACGGAGCAGCACAGAACAGAGCGGAGCAGGACAGAGCGGAGCAGGATAGAACAGAGCGGAGCAGGACAGAGCGGAGCAGGACAGAACAGAGCGGAGCAGGACAGAGCGGAGCAGGACAGAACAGAGCGGAGCAGCACAGAGTGGAGCAGGACAGAGCGGAGCAGTACAGAACAGAGCGGAGCAGGACAGAGCAGAGCAGGGCAGACAGAGCGAGCGGACAGAGAGCGGAGCAGGACAGAACAGAGCGGAGCAGCTCAGAGCGGAGCAGGACAGAGCGGAGCAGCACAGAGCGGAGCAGCACAGAACAGAGCAGAGCAGCACAGAGCGGAGCAGGACAGAACAGAGCGGAGCAGGACAGAGCGGAGCAGGGCAGAACAGAGCGGAGCAGCTCAGAGTGGAGCAGGACAGAGCGGAGCAGCACAGAGAGGAGCAGCACAGAACAGAGCGGAGCAGCACAGAGCGGAGCAGGACAGAACAGAGCGGAGCAGCACAGAACAGAGCGGAGCAGGACAGAGCGGAGCAGGACAGAGCGGAGCCGTAGAGAACAGAGTGGAGCAGCACAGAACAGAGCGGAGCAGTACAGAACAGAGCGGAGCAGGACAGAACAGAGTGGAGCAGCACAGAACAGAGCGGAGCAGTACAGAACAGAGCGGAGCAGTACAGAACAGAGCGGAGCAGGACAGAACAGAGCGGAGCAGGACAGAGCGGAGCAGTAGAGAACAGAGAGCAGAGCAGCAGAGAGCGGAGCAGCACAGCACAGAGCGGAGCAGTACAGAACAGAGCGGAGCAGCACAGAACAGAGCGGAGCAGGACAGAACAGAGCAGAGCAGGACAGAACAGAGCAGGAGCAGGACAGAGCGGAGCAGGACAGAACAGAGCGGAGCAGGACAGAGCGGAGCAGGACAGAACAGAGCGGAGCAGGACAGAACAGAGCGGAGCAGGACAGAGCGGAGCAGTACAGAACAGAGCGGAGAAGGACAGAGCGGAGCAGTACAGAACAGAGTGGAGCAGCATAGAGCGGAGCAGCACAGAGTGGAGCAGTACAGAACAGAGCAGAGCAGTACAGAAGAGAGCGGAGTAGCACAGAGCGGAGCAGGACAGAACAGAGCGGAGCAGGACAGAACAGAGCGGAGCAGCATAGAGCGGAGCAGGACTGAACAGAGCGGAGCAGCACAGAGCGGAGCAGGACAGAGCGGAGCAGCACAGAGTGGAGCAGTACAGAACAGAGTGGAGCAGCACAGAGCGGAGCAGCACAGAGTGGAGCAGTACACAACAGAATGGAGCAGCACAGAAGAGCAGGACAGAACAGAGCGGAGCAGCACAGAGCAGAGCAGCACAGAGCGGAGCAGCACAGAACAGAGTGGATCAGCACAGAGCGGAGCAGAAGGACAGAGCGGAGCAGGACAGAACAGAGTGGAGCAGTACAGAACAGAGCGGAGCAGGACAGAGCGGAGCAGCACAGAACAGAGCGGAGCAGTACAGAACAGAGCGGAGCAGCACAGAACAGCAGTACACAACAGAGTGGAGCAGCACAGAGCGGAGCAGTACAGACTGGAGCAGAATAGAGTGGAGCAGCACAGAGCGGAGCAGGACAGAACAGAGTGGAGCAGCACAGAGCGGAGCAGAACAGACTGGAGCAGAACAGAGTGGAGCAGCACAGAGCGGAGCAGGACAGAACAGAGCGGAGCAGGACAGAACAGAGCGGAGCAGCACAGAGCGGAGAAGCACAGAGCGGAGCAGAACAGAACAGAGCGGAGCAGCACAGAGTGGAGCAGTACAGAACAGAGCGGAGCAGTACAGAGCGGAGCAGTACAGAACAGAGTGGATCAGCACAGAGCAGAGCAGTATAGAGCGGAGCAGCACAGAACAGAGCGGAGCAGCACAGACAGTACAGAACAGAGCGGAGCAGGACAGAACAGAGTGGAGCAGCACAGAGCGGAGCAGGACAGAGGGGAGCAGAACAGAACAGAGCGGAGCAGGACAGAGCGGAGTGAACAGAGCGGAGCAGAACAGAGCAGGGCAGAACAGACTGGAGCAGAACAGAGTGGAGCAGCACAGAGCGGAGCAGCACAGAACAGAGTGGAGCAGTACAGAACAGAGCGGAGCAGCACAGAACAGAGCGGAGCAGCACAGAACAGAGTGGAGCAGCACAGAGCGGAGCAGCACAGAGCGGAGCAGGACAGAGGGGAGCAGCACAGAACAGAGCGGAGCAGGACAGAGCGGAGTGAACAGAGCGGAGCAGAACAGAGCAGGGCAGAACAGACTGGAGCAGAACAGAGTGGAGCAGCACAGAGCGGAGCACGACAGAACAGAGTGGAGCAGCACAGAGCGGAGCAGAACAGACTGGAGCAGAACAGAGTGGAGCAGAACAGAACAGAGAAGCACAGAGCGGAGCAGTACAGAACAGAGTGGAGCAGCATAGAGCGGAGCAGCACAGAGTGGAGCAGTACAGAACAGAGCAGAGCAGTACAGAACAGAGCGGAGTAGCACAGAGCGGAGCAGGACAGAACAGAGCGGAGCAGGACAGAACAGAGCGGAGCAGCATAGAGCGGAGCAGGACTGAACAGAGCGGAGCAGCACAGAGCGGAGCAGTACAGAACAGAGCGGAGCAGCACAGAGCGGAGCAGTACACAACAGAGCGGAGCAACACAGAGCTGAGCAGCACAGAGCGGAGCAGTACAGAACAGAGCAGAGCAGGACAGAACAGAGTGGCAGCAGCACAGAGCAGGAGCAGGACAGAGGGGAGCAGCACAGAACAGAGGACAGAGAGCAGGAACAGAGCGGAGCAGGACAGAGCGGAGCAGAACAGAGCGGAGGGCAGGGCAGAACAGACTGGAGCAGAACAGAGTGGAGCAGCACAGAGCGGAGCAGCACAGAACAGACTGGAGCAGAACAGAGCAGAGCAGTATAGAGCGGAGCAGAACAGAACAGAGCAGCACAGACCGGAGCAGTACAGAACAGAGTGGAGCAGCACAGAGCGGAGCAATACAGAACATAGTGGAGCAGCACAGAGCGGAGCAGTACAGAACAGAGCGGAGCAGCACAGAGCAGAGCAGCACAGAGCGGAGCAGGACAGAACAGAGCGGAGCAGCACAGAGCGGAGAAGTAGAGAACAGAGTGGAGCAGGACAGAGCGGAGCAGTACAGAAGAGAGCGGAGCAGGACAGAACAGAGTGGAGCAGGACAGAGCGGAGCAGGACAGAACAGAGCGGAGCAGGACAGAGCGGAGCAGTACAGAACAGAGCGGAGCAGTACAGAACAGAGCGGAGCAGGACAGAACAGAGCGGAGCAGCAGAACAGAGGAGCAGGACAGCAGGAACAGAGCGGAGCAGCACAGAACAGAGCGGAGCAGGACAGAACAGAGCGGAGCAGGACAGAACAGAGCAGGAGCAGGACAGAACAGAGCGGAGCAGCACAGAGCGGAGCAGGACAGAACAGAGCGGAGCAGGACAGAACAGAGCGGACAGCACAGAGCGGAGCAGGACAGAGCGGAGCAGGAACAGAGTGGAGCAGCACAGAACAGAGCGGAGCAGGACAGAGCAGAACAGAGCAGCACAGAGAGCAGGACAGAACAGAGCGGAGCAGGACAGAGCGGAGCAGGACAGAACAGAGCGGAGCAGGAGAACAGAGCAGCAGCACAGAGCGGAGCAGGACAGAACAGAGCGGAGCAGGACAGACAGAGCGGAGCAGGAGCAGAACAGAGAGCAGAACAGAGCAGCAGACAGAACAGAGCAGGAGCAGCACAGAACACAGAGAGCAGGACAGAGAGCGGAGCAGGACAGAACAGAGCGGAGCAGGACAGAGCGGAGCAGTACAGAACAGAGCGGAGCAGACAGAGCGGAGCAGTACAGAACAGAGCAGAGAGCAGAGCAGCACAGAGCGGAGCAGGAGCAGCACAGAGCGGAGAGTACAGAACAGAGCGGAGCAGGACAGAGCGGAGCAGCACAGAAGCAGAACAGAGTGGAGCAGCAGAGCGGAGCAGCACAGAACAGAGTGGAGCAGGACAGAGCGGAGCAGGACAGAACAGAGCGGAGAGCAGGACAGAGCGGAGCAGTACAGAACAGAGCGGAGCAGACACAGAGCGGAGCAGGACAGAACAGAGCAGCAGAACAGAGCGGAGCAGGACAGAACAGAGCGGAGCAGTACAGACAGAGCGGAGCAGTACAGAACAGAGCGGAGCAGGACAGAACAGAGCGGAGCAGGACAGAACAGAACAGAGCGGGACAGAACAGAGCGGAGCAGGACAGAACAGTAGCAGAACAGAGCGGAGCAGGACAGAACAGAGCGGAGCAGGACAGAGACAGAACAGAGCGGAGCAGCACAGAGCGGAGCAGCACAGAGCGGAGCAGGACAGAACAGAGCGGAGCAGTACAGAGCGGAGCAGGACAGAACAGAGCGGAGCAGGACAGAACAGAGCGGAGCAGCACAGAGTGGAGCAGGACAGAACAGAGCGGAGCAGGACAGACAGAGCGGAGCAGTACAGAACAGAGCGGAGCAGCACAGAACAGAGCGGAGCAGGACAGAGCGGAGCAGGACAGAACAGAGCGGAGCAGGACAGAGCGGAGAAGTAGAGAACAGAGTGGAGCAGGACAGAGCGGAGCAGTACAGAACAGAGCGGAGCAGGACAGAACAGAGCGGAGCAGGACAGAGCGGAGCAGGACAGAACAGAGCGGAGCAGGACAGAACAGAGCGGAGCAGGACAGAACAGAGCAGTACAGAACAGAGCAGCAGGACAGAACAGAGCGGAGCAGAGCGGAGCAGGACAGAGCGGAGCAGGACAGAACAGAGCGGAGCAGGACAGAGCGGAGCAGAGCGGAGCAGGACAGAGCGGAGCAGGACAGAACAGAGCGGAGCAGGACAGAACAGAGCGGAGCAGGACAGAGCGGAGCAGGACAGAACAGAGCGGAGCAGGACAGAGCGGAGCAGGACAGAACAGAGCGGAGCAGCACAGAGTGGAGCAGCACAGAGCGGAGCAGCACAGAGCGGAGCAGCACAGAACAGAGCGGAGCAGCACAGAGCGGAGCAGGACAGAACAGAGCGGAGCAGCACAGAACAGAGCGGAGCAGGACAGAGCGGAGCAGGACAGAGCGGAGCAGTAGAGAACAGAGTGGAGCAGCACAGAACAGAGCGGAGCAGTACAGAACAGAGCGGAGCAGTACAGAACAGAGCGGAGCAGGACAGAACAGAGCGGAGCAGGACAGAGCGGAGCAGGACAGAACAGAGCGGAGCAGCACAGAGTGGAGCAGGACAGAGCGGAGCAGCACAGAGCGGAGCAGCACAGAACAGAGCGGAGCAGCACAGAGCGGAGCAGTATAGAACAGTACGGAGCAGCACAGAACAGAGCGGAGCAGGACAGAGCGGAGCAGGATAGAGAGCGGAGCAGGACAGAGCGGAGCAGGACAGAACAGAGCGGAGCAGGACAGAGCGGAGCAGGACAGAACAGAGCGGAGCAGCACAGAGTGGAGCAGGACAGAGCGGAGCAGTACAGAACAGAGCGGAGCAGGACAGAGCGGAGCAGGGCAGAACAGAGCGGAGCAGGACAGAGCGGAGCAGGACAGAACAGAGCGGAGCAGCAGAACAGAGTGGAGCAGGACAGAGCGGAGCAGCACAGAGAGGAGCAGCAGAACAGAGCGGAGCAGCACAGAGCGGAGCAGGAGCAGAGCAGAACAGAGCGGAGCAGGAACAGAGCGGAGCAGGACAGAGCGGAGCAGGGCAGAACAGAGCGGAGCAGCTCAGAGTGGAGCAGGACAGAGCGGAGCAGCACAGAGAGGACAGGAGCAGCACAGAACAGAGCGGAGCAGCACAGAGCGGAGCAGGACAGAACAGAGCGGAGCAGCACAGAACAGAGCGGAGCAGGACAGAGCGGAGCAGGACAGAGCGGAGCAGAGAACAGAGTGGAGCAGCACAGAACAGAGCGGAGCAGTACAGAACAGAGCGGAGCAGGACAGAACAGAGTGGAGCAGCACAGAACAGAGCGGAGCAGTACAGAACAGAGCGGAGCAGTACAGAACAGAGCGGAGCAGGACAGAACAGAGCGGAGCAGGACAGAGCGGAGCAGTAGAGAACAGAGCGGAGCAGGAGAGAGCGGAGCAGTAGAGAACAGAGCGGAGCAGGACAGAACAGAGCGGAGCAGAACAGAGCGGAGGACAGAACAGAGCGGAGAACAGAGCGGAGCAGTACAGAACAGAGCGGAGCACAGACAGAGCGGAGCAGGACAGAACAGAGCGGAGCAGGACAGAGCGGAGCAGGACAGAACAGAGCGGAGCAGGACAGAGCGGAGCAGGAGAACAGAACAGAGCGGAGCAGGACAGAACAGAGCAGGAGCAGGACAGAGCGGAGCAGTACAGAACAGAGCGGAGCAGGACAGAGCGGAGCAGGACAGAACAGAGCGGAGCAGGACAGAGCGGAGCAGGACAGAACAGAGCGGAGCAGCAGAGGGAGCAGGACAGAACAGAGCGGAGCAGCACAGAGCAGCAGCACAGAACAGAGCGGAGCAGCACAGAGCGGAGCAGGGCAGAACAGAGCGGAGCAGCACAGAACAGAGCGGAGCAGGACAGAGCGGAGCAGGACAGAACAGAGCAGAGCAGGACAGAACAGAGCGGAGCAGCACAGAGCAGGCGGAGCAGTACAGAACAGAGCGGAGCAGCACAGAACAGAGCGGAGCAGGACAGAACAGAGCGGAGCAGGACAGAACAGAGCGGAGCAGCACAGAGCGGAGCAGTACAGAACAGAGCGGAGCAGTGCAGAACAGAGCGGAGCAGTAGAGAACAGAGAGCGGAGCAGCACAGAGCGGAGCAGCACAGAACAGAGCGGAGCAGCACAGAACAGAGAGGAGCAGGACAGAACAGAGCGGAGCTGGACAGAGCGGAGCAGGACAGAACAGAGCGGAGCAGGACAGAGCGGAGAAGTAGAGAACAGAGTGGAGCAGGGCAGCACAGAGCAGAACAGAACAGAGCGGAGCAGGACAGAACAGAGTGGAGCAGGACAGAACAGAGCGGAGCAGGACAGAACAGAGCGGAGCAGGACAGAGCGGAGCAGTAGAGAACAGAGTGGAGCAGCACAGAACAGAGCGGAGCAGGACAGAACAGAGCGGAGCAGGACAGAGCGGAGCAGTAGAGAACAGAGCGGAGCAGCACAGAACAGAGCGGAGCAGCACAGAACAGAGCGGAGCAGGACAGAACAGAGCGGAGCAGTAGAGAACAGAGCGGAGCAGGACAGAACAGAGCGGAGCAGGACAGAGCGGAGCAGCACAGAGCGGAGCAGGACAGAACAGAGCGGAGCAGGACAGAGCGCAGCAGTAGAGAACAGAGCAGCAGGACAGAGCGGAGCAGTACAGAGTGGAGCAGGACAGAACAGAGCGGAGCAGGACAGAGCGGAGCAGGACAGAACAGAGCGGAGCAGGACAGACAGAGGGAGCAGGACAGAACAGAGCGGAGCAGCACAGAACAGAGCGGAGCAGTACAGAACAGAGCGGAGCAGCACAGAACAGAGCGGAGCAGTACAGAGCGGAGCAGTACAGAACAGAGCGGAGCAGTACAGAACAGAGTGGAGCAGCACAGAGCGGAGCAGTACACAACAGAGCGGAGCAGGACAGAGCGGAGCAGTACAGAACAGAGCGGTGCAGCACAGAGCGGAGAAGTACAGAACAGAATGGAGCAGGACAGAGCGGAGCAGGACAGAACAGAGCAGCACAGAACAGAGCGGAGCAGGAGAGGGCGGAGCAGCACAGAACAGAGTGGAGCAGTACAGAACAGAGCGGAGCAGCACAGAACAGAATGGAGCAGGACAGAACAGAGTGGAGCAGCACAGAACGGAGCAGGACAGAACAGAGTGGAGCAGCACAGAGCGGAGCAGAACAGACTGGAGCAGAACAGAGTGGAGCAGCACAGAGCGGAGCACGACAGAACAGAGTGGAGCAGTACAGAACAGAGCGGAGCAGTACAGGACAGAGCGGAGCAGAACAGAACAGAGCAGAGCAGTACAGAACAGAGCGGAGCAGTACAGAGCGGAGCTGTACACAACAGAGCGGAGCAGGACAGAACAGAGTGGAGCAGCACAGAGCGGAGCAGCACAGAACAGACTGGAGCAGAACAGAGCAGAGCAGTATAGAGCGGAGCAGAACAGAACAGAGCAGCACAGACCGGAGCAGTACAGAACAGAGTGGAGCAGCACAGAGCGGAGCAGTACAGAACAGAGCAGGAGCAGTACAGAACAGAGCGGAGCAGCACAGAGCGGAGCAATACAGAACAGAGCGGAGCAGGACAGAGTGGAGCAGTACAGAACAGAGCGGAGCAGCACAGCGGAGCAGCACACAGCGGAGCAGTACAGAACAGAGTGGAGCAGGACAGAGCAGCAACAGAGCGGAGTAGGACAGAGCAGTACAGAACAGAGCGGAGCAGCACACAGCGGAGCAGCAGGACAGAGCGGAGCAGTACAGAACAGAGTGGAGCAGGACAGAGCGGGAGCAGTACAGAACAGAGTGGAGCAGGGCAGAGGGAGCAGGACAGAACAGAGCGGAGCAGAACAGAGCGGAGCTGTACTGAACAGAGCGGAGCAGCACGGAGCGGAGCAGCACAGAACAGAGCGGAGCAGTACAGAACAGAGCGGAGCAGTACAGAACAGAGTGGAGCAGCACAGAGCTGAGCAGCACAGAGCGGAGCAGTACAGAACAGAGCGGAGCAGTACAGAACAGAGCGGAGCAGCACAGAGCGGAGCAGTACAGAACAGAGCGGAGCAGGACAGAACAGAGCGGAGCAGGACAGAACAGAGCGGAGCAGGACAGAACAGAGCGGAGCAGTACAGAACAGAGCGGAGCAGGACAGAACAGAGTGGAGCAGCACAGAGCGGAGCAGCACAGAGCGGAGCAGTACAGAACAGAGTGGAGCAGGACAGAGCGGAGCAGTACAGAACAGAGTGGAGCAGGACAGAGTGGAGCAGGACAGAACAGAGCGGAGCAGAACAGAGCGGAGGGACAGAACAGAGCGGAGCAGGACAGAACAGAGCGGAGCAGCACAGAGCGGAGCAGTACAGAACAGAGCGTAGCAGCACCGAGCGGAGCAGGACAGAGGGGAGCAGCACAGAACAGAGCGGAGCAGGACAGAGCGGAGCAGAACAGAGGAGGGCAGAACAGACTGGAGCAGAACAGAGTGGAGCAGCACAGAGCGGAGCAGCACAGAACAGACTGGAGCAGAACAGAGCAGAGCAGTATAGAGCGGAGCAGAACAGAACAGAGCAGCACAGACCGGAGCAGTACAGAACAGAGTGGAGCAGCACAGAGCGGAGCAATACAGAACATAGTGGAGCAGCACAGAGCGGAGCAGTACAGAACAGAGCGGAGCAGCACAGAGCAGAGCAGCACAGAGCGGAGCAGGACAGAACAGAGCGGAGCAGCACAGAGCGGAGAAGTAGAGAACAGAGTGGAGCAGGACAGAGCGGAGCAGTACAGAAGAGAGCGGAGCAGGACAGAACAGAGTGGAGCAGGACAGAGCGGAGCAGGACAGAACAGAGCGGAGCAGGACAGAGCGGAGCAGTACAGAACAGAGCGGAGCAGTACAGGACAGAGCGGAGCAGTACAGAACAGAGCGGAGCAGGACAGAACAGAGCGGAGCAGGACAGAACAGAGCGGAGCAGGACAGAACAGAGCGGAGCAGCACAGAGCGGAGCAGGACAGAACAGAGTGGAGCAGGACAGAACAGAGCGGAGCAGGACAGAACAGAGCGGAACAGGACAGAACAGAGCGGAGCAGCACAGAGCGGAGCAGCACAGAGCGGAGCAGGACAGAACAGAGTGGAGCAGTACAGAGCGGAGCAGGACAGAACAGAGCGGAGCAGGACAGAACAGAGCAGGAGCAGAACAGAGCGGAGCAGGACAGAGCAGGAGCAGGACAGAACAGAACAGAGCGGAGCAGCACAGAACAGAGCGGAGCAGGACAGAGCGGAGCAGGACAGAACAGAGCGGAGCAGGACAGAGCGGAGAAGTAGAGAACAGAGTGGAGCAGGACAGAGCGGAGCAGTACAGAACAGAGCGGAGCAGGACAGAACAGAGCGGAGCAGGACAGAGCGGAGCAGGACAGAACAGAGCGGAGCAGGACAGAGCGGAGCAGGACAGAACAGAGCGGAGCAGCACAGAGTGGAGCAGGACAGAGCGGAGCAGCACAGAGCGGAGCAGCACAGAACAGAGCGGAGCAGCACAGAAGCAGGACAGAACAGAGCGGAGCAGCACAGAACAGAGCGGAGCAGGACAGAGCGGAGCAGGACAGAGCGGAGCAGTAGAGAACAGAGTGGAGCAGCACAGAACAGAGCGGAGCAGTACAGAACAGAGCGGAGCAGTACAGAACAGAGCGGAGCAGGACAGAACAGAGCGGAGCAGGACAGAGCGGAGCAGGACAGAACAGAGCGGAGCAGCACAGAGTGGAGCAGGACAGAGCGGAGCAGCACAGAGCGGAGCAGCACAGAACAGAGCAGAGCAGCACAGACCGGAGCAGGACAGAACAGAGCAGAGCAGCACAGAACAGAGCGGAGCAGGACAGAGCGGAGCAGGACAGAGCGGAGCAGTAGAGAACAGAGTGGAGCAGCACAGAACAGAGCGGAGCAGTACAGAACAGAGCGGAGCAGTACAGAACAGAGCGGAGCAGGACAGAACAGAGCGGAGCAGGACAGAGCGGAGCAGTAGAGAACAGAGCCAGCAGGACAGAGCGGAGCAGTAGAGAACAGAGAGCGGAGCAGCACAGAGCGGAGCAGCACAGAACAGAGCGGAGCAGCACAGAGCGGAGCAGTACAGAACAGTACGGAGCAGCACAGAACAGAGCGGAGCAGGACAGAACAGAGCGGAGCAGGACAGAGCGGAGCAGGACAGAACAGAGCGGAGCAGGACAGAGCGGAGCAGGACAGAACAGAGCGGAGCAGCACAGAGTGGAGCAGGACAGAGCGGAGCAGTACAGAACAGAGCGGAGCAGGACAGAGCGGAGCAGGACAGAACAGAGCGGAGCAGGACAGAGCGGAGCAGGACAGAACAGAGCGGAGCAGCTCAGAGTGGAGCAGGACAGAGCGGAGCAGCACAGAGCGGAGCAGCACAGAACAGAGCGGAGCAGCACAGAGCGGAGCAGGACAGAACAGAGCGGAGCAGCACAGAACAGAGCGGAGCAGGACAGAGCGGAGCAGGACAGAGCGGAGCCGTAGAGAACAGAGTGGAGCAGCACAGAACAGAGCGGAGCAGTACAGAACAGAGCGGAGCAGGACAGAACAGAGCGGAGCAGGACAGAACAGAGCGGAGCAGGACAGAACAGAGCGGAGCAGTAGAGAACAGAGAGCGGAGCAGTACAGAGCGGAGCAGCACAGAACAGAGCGGAGCAGCACAGAGCGGAGCAGCACAGAACAGAGAGGAGCAGGACAGAACAGAGCGGAGCTGGACAGAGCGGAGCAGGACAGAACAGAGCGGAGCAGGACAGAGCGGAGAAGTAGAGAACAGAGTGGAGCAGGGCAGCACAGAGCAGAACAGAACAGAGCGGAGCAGGACAGAACAGAGCGGAGTAGGACAGAACAGAGCGGAGCAGGACAGAGCGGAGCAGTAGAGAACAGAGTGGAGCAGGACAGAACAGAGCGGAGCAGGACAGAACAGAGCGGAGCAGGACAGAGCGGAGCAGTAGAGAACAGAGCGGAGCAGGACAGAACAGAGCGGAGCAGGACAGAGCGCAGCAGTAGAGAACAGAGCGGAGCAAGACAGAGCGGAGCAGTAGAGAACAGAGTGGAGCAGGACAGAACAGAGCGGAGCAGGACAGAGCGGAGCAGGACAGAACAGAGCAGAGCAACACAGACGGGAGCAGCACAGAACAGAGCGGAGCAGTACAGAACAGAGCGGAGCAGCACAGAACAGAGCAGAGCAGGACAGAACAGAGCAGAGCAGGACAGAACAGAGCGGAGCAGCACAGAGCGGAGCAGTACAGAACAGAGCGGAGCAGTGCAGAACAGAGCGGAGCAGTAGAGAACAGAGAGCGGAGCAGTACAGAGCGGAGCAGCACAGAACAGAGCGGAGCAGCACAGAGCGGAACAGTACAGAACAGTACGGAGCAGCACAGAACAGAGAGGAGCAGGACAGAACAGAGCGGAGCTGGACAGAGCGGAGCAGGACAGAACAGAGCGGAGCAGGACAGAGCGGAGAAGTAGAGAACAGAGTGGAGCAGGGCAGCACAGAGCAGAACAGAACAGAGCGGAGCAGGACAGAACAGAGCGGAGCAGGACAGAACAGAGCGGAGCAGGACAGAGCGGAGCAGTAGAGAACAGAGTGGAGCAGCACAGAACAGAGCGGAGCAGGACAGAACAGAGCGGAGCAGGACAGAACAGAGCGGAGCAGTAGAGAACAGAGCGGAGCAGGACAGAACAGAGCGGAGCAGGACAGAGCGCAGCAGTAGAGAACAGAGCGGAGCAGGACAGAGCGGAGCAGTAGAGAACAGAGTGGAGCAGGACAGAACAGAGCGGAGCAGGACAGAGCGGAGCAGGACAGAACAGAGCGGAGCAGTACAGACGGGAGCAGGACAGAACAGAGCGGAGCAGTACAGAACAGAGCGGAGCAGCACAGAACAGAGCGGAGCAGTACAGAGCGGAGCAGTACAGAACAGATCGGAGCAGTACAGAACAGAGTGGAGCAGCACAGAGCGGAGCAGTACACAACAGAGCGGAGCAGGACAGAGCGGAGCAGTACAGAACAGAGCAGCACAGAACACAGCGGAGCAGTACAGAACAGAGTGGAGCAGTACAGAACAGAGCGGAGCAGCACAGAACAGAGCGGAGAAGCACAGAACAGAGCGGAGCAGCACAGAGCGGAGCTGTACAGAACAGAGCGGAGCTGGACAGAGCGGAGCAGCACAGAACAGAATGGAGCAGGACAGAACAGAGTGGAGCAGCACAGAACGGAGCAGGACAGAACAGAGTGGAGCAGCACAGAGCGGAGCAGAACAGACTGGAGCAGAACAGAGTGGAGCAGCACAGAGCGGAGCACGACAGAACAGAGTGGAGCAGTACAGAACAGAGCGGAGCAGTACAGGACAGAGCGGAGCAGAACAGAACAGAGCAGAGCAGTACAGAAGAGAGCGGAGCAGTACAGAGCGGAGCTGTACACAACAGAGTGGAGCAGGACAGAACAGAGCGGAGCAGCACAGAGCGGAGCAGCACAGAACAGAGCGGAGCAGTACAGAACAGAGCGGAGCAGCACAGAGCGGAGCAGCACAGAGCGGAGCAGTACAGAACAGAGCGGAGCAGTACAGAACAGAGCGGAGCAGGACAGAACAGAGCGGAGCAGCACAGAGCGGAGCAGGAGAGAGCGGAGCAGTACAGAACAGAGCGGAGCAGTACAGAACAGAGCGGAGCAGCACAGAGAGGAGCTGTACTGAACAGAGCGGAGCAGCACAGAGCGGAGTAGTACACAACAGAGCGGAGCAGCACAGAGTGGAGCAGCACAGAGCGGAGCAGGACGGAGCAGTACAGAACAGAGCGGAGCAGGACAGAACAGAGCGGGAGCAGCACAGAGTGGAGCAGCACAGAGCGGAGCAGGACAGAGCGGAGCAGTACAGAACAGAGCGGAGCAGGACAGAACAGAGCGGAGCAGCACAGAGCGGAGCAGGACAGAGCGGAGCAGCACAGAACAGAGTGGAGCAGTACAGAACAGAGCGGAGCAGCACAGAACAGAGCGGAGCAGCACAGAACAGAGTGGAGCAGCACAGAGCGGAGCAGCACAGAACAGACTGGAGCAGAACAGAGCAGAGCAGTATAGAGCGGAGCAGAACAGAACAGAGCAGCACAGACCGGAGCAGTGCAGAACAGAGTGGAGCAGCACAGAGCGGAGCAGTACAGAACAGAGCGGAGCAGTACAGAACAGAGCGGAGCAGCACAGAGCGGAGCAATACAGAACAGAGCGGAGCAGGACAGAGTGGAGCAGTACAGAACAGAGCGGAGCAGCACACAGCGGAGCAGCACAGAGCGGAGCAGTACAGAACAGAGCGGAGCAGGAGAGAGCGGAGCAGCACAGAACAGAGTGGAGCAGTACAGAACAGAGCGGAGCAGCACAGAGCGGAGCTGTACAGAACAGAGCGGAGCAGCACAGAGCGGAGCAGCACAGAACAGAATGGAGCAGGACAGAACAGAGTGGAGCAGCACAGAACGGAGCAGGACAGAACAGAGTGGAGCAGCACAGAGCGGAGCAGAACAGACTGGAGCAGAACAGAGTGGAGCAGCACAGAGCGGAGCACGACAGAACAGAGTGGAGCAGTACAGAACAGAGCGGAGCAGTACAGGACAGAGCGGAGCAGAACAGAACAGAGCAGAGCAGTACAGAACAGAGCGGAGCAGTACAGAGCGGAGCTGTACACAACAGAGCGGAGCAGGACAGAACAGAGCGGAGCAGTACAGAGCGGAGCTGTACACAACAGAGCGGAGCAGGACAGAACAGAGCGGAGCAGCACAGGGCGGAGCAGCACAGAACAGAGCGGAGCAGTACAGAACCGAGCGGAGCAGCACAGAGCGGAGCAGCACAGAGCGGAGCAGTACAGAACAGAGCGGAGCAGTACAGAACAGAGCGGAGCAGGACAGAACAGAGCGGAGCAGCACAGAGCGGAGCAGGAGAGAGCGGAGCAGTACAGAACAGAGCGGAGCAGTACAGATCAGAGCGGAGCAGCACAGAGCGGAGCTGTACTGAACAGAGCGGAGCAGCACAGAGCGGAGTAGTACACAACAGAGCGGAGCAGCACAGAGTGGAGCAGCACAGAGCGGAGCAGGACAGAGCGGAGCAGTACAGAACAGAGCGGAGCAGGACAGAACAGAGCGGAGCAGCACAGAGCGGAGCAGGACAGAGCGGAGCAGCACAGAACAGAGTGGAGCAGTACAGAACAGAGCGGAGCAGCACAGAACAGAGTGGAGCAGCACAGAACAGAGTGGAGCAGCACAGAGCGGAGCAGCACAGAACAGACTGGAGCAGAACAGAGCAGAGCAGTATAGAGCGGAGCAGAACAGAACAGAGCAGCACAGACCGGAGCAGTACAGAACAGAGTGGAGCAGCACAGAGCGGAGCAGTACAGAACAGAGCGGAGCAGTACAGAACAGAGCGGAGCAGCACAGAGCGGAGCAATACACAACAGAGCGGAGCAGGACAGAGTGGAGCAGTACAGAACAGAGCGGAGCAGCACACAGCGGAGCAGCACAGAGCGGAGCAGTACAGAACAGAGTGGAGCAGGACAGAGCGGAGCAGTACAGAACAGAGTGGAGCAGGGCAGAGCGGAGCAGGACAGAACAGAGCGGAGCAGAACAGAGCGGAGCTGTACTGAACAGAGCGGAGCAGCACGGAGCGGAGCAGCACAGAACAGAGCGGAGCAGTACAGAACAGAGCGGAGCAGTACAGAACAGAGTGGAGCAGCACAGAGCTGAGCAGCACAGAGCGGAGCAGTACAGAACAGAGCGGAGCAGGACAGAACAGAGCGGAGCAGCACAGAGCGGAGCAGTACAGAACAGAGCGGAGCAGGACAGAACAGAGCGGAGCAGCACAGAGCGGAGCAGTACAGAACAGAGCGGAGCAGTACAGAACAGAGCGGAGCAGGACAGAACAGAGTGGAGCAGCACAGAGCGGAGCAGCACAGAGCGGAGCAGTACAGAACAGAGTGGAGCAGGACAGAGCGGAGCAGTACAGAACAGAGTGGAGCAGGACAGAGCGGAGCAGGACAGAACAGAGCGGAGCAGTACAGATCAGAGCGGAGCAGCACAGAGCGGTGCTGTACTGAACAGAGCGGAGCAGCACGGAGCAGAGCAGCACAGAACAGAGCGGAGCAGTACAGAACAGAGAGGAGCAGCACAGAGCGGAGCAGCACAGAGCGGAGCAGAACAGAAAAGAGCGGAGCAGCACAGAGTGGAGCAGTACAGAACAGAGCGGAGCAGTACAGAGCGGAGCAGTACCGAACAGAGTGGATCAGCACAGAGCAGAGCAGTATAGAGCGGAGCTGAACAGAACAGAGCGGAGCAGCACAGAGTGGAGCAGTACAGAACAGAGTGGAGCAGGACAGAGCAGAGCAGGACAGAACAGAGCGGAGCAGCACAGAACAGAGCGGAGCAGTACAGAGCGGAGCAGGACAGAGGGGAGCAGCACAGAACAGAGCGGAGCAGAACAGAGCAGGGCAGAACAGACTGGAGCAGAACAGAGTGTAGCAGCACAGAGCGGAGCAGGACAGAGGGGAGCAGCACAGAACAGAGCGGAGCAGAACAGAGCAGGGCAGAACAGACTGAGCAGAACAGAGTGGAGCAGCACAGAGCGGAGCAGCACAGAACAGAGCGGAGCAGCACAGAACAGAGTGGAGCAGCACAGAGCGGAGCAGCACAGAACAGACTGGAGCAGAACAGAGCAGAGCAGTATAGAGCGGAGCAGAAGAGAACAGAGCAGGGCAGAACAGACTGGAGCAGAACAGAGTGGAGCAGAACAGAACAGAGCAGCACAGAGCAGAGCAGGACAGAACAGAGCAGAGCAGCACAGAGTGGAGCTGCACAGAACAGAGCAGAGCAGCACAGAACATAGCGGAGCAGCACAGAGAAGAGCAGCAAAGAACAGACTGGAGCAGAACAGAGCAGAGCAGGGCAGAACAGAGCGGAGCAGAACAGAGTGGAGCAGTACAGAACAGAGCAGCACAAAGCGGAGCAATACAGAACATAGTGGAGCAGCACAGAGCAGAGCAGCAAAGAGTGAAGCAGTACAGAACAGAGCGGAGCAGCACAGAGCAGAGCAGCACAGAGCGGAGCAGTACAGAACAGAGTGGAGCAGCACAGAGCAGAGCTGCACAGAGCGGAGCAGTACAGAACAGAGCGGAGCAGCACAGAACAGAGCGGAGCAGCACAGAGTGGAGCAGTACAGAACAGAGCGGAGCAGCACAGTGTGGAGCACTACCGAACAGAGCGGAGTCGCACAGAGCGGAGCAGTACAGAGCGGAGCAGGACAGAGCGGAGCAGTACAGGACAGAGCGGAGCAGTATAGAACAGAGCGGAGCAGTACAGAACAGAGCGGAGCAGCACAGAGCAGAGCAGCACAGAGCGGAGCAGGACAGAGCGGAGCAGTACAAAACAGAGCGGAGCAGCACAGAGCAGAGCAGCACAGAGCGGAGCAGGACAGAGCGGAGCAGTACAGAACAGAGCGGAGCAGCACAGAGCAGAGCAGCACAGAGTGGAGCAGCACAGAACAGAGCGGAGCAGCACAGAACAGAGCGGAGCAGGACAGAACAGAGTGGAGCAGCACAGAGCGGAGCAGCACAGGGCGCAGCAGTACAGAACAGAGTGGAGCAGGACAGAGCGGAGCAGTACAGAACAGAGTGGAGCAGGACAGAGCGGAGCAGGACAGAACAGAGCGGAGCAGAACAGAGCGGAGCAGGACAGAACAGAGCGGAGCAGCACAGAGCGGAGCAGTACAGAACAGAGCGGAGCAGCACAGAGCAGAGCGGAGCAGGACAGAACAGAGTGGAGCAGCACAGAGCGGAGCAGCACAGGGCGCAGCAGTACAGAACAGAGTGGAGCAGGACAGAGCGGAGCAGTACAGAACAGAGTGGTGCAGGACAGGAAGGGAAGGAAGGGGAAGGGAAGGGAAGGGAAGGAAGGAAGGGAAGGAAGGAAGGGAAGGGAAGGGAAGGGAAGGAAGGAAGGGGAAGGGAAGGGAAGGAAGGAAGGAAGGAAGGAAGGGAAGGAAGGGAAGGGAAGGGAAGGGAAGGAAGGGAAGGAAGGGAAGGAAGGGAAGGGAAGGAAGGGGAAGGGAAGGAAGGGAAGGAAGGGAAGGGAAGGGAAGGTTAGGTAAGGTTTGGGGAAGGAAGGGAAGGGAAGGGAAGGTTTGTTTGGGAAGGGAAGGTTTGGGAAGGGGAAGGGAAGGTTTGGGAAGGGAAGGGAAGGGAAGGTTTGGGAAGGTTTGGGAAGGGAAGGTTTGGGAAGGTTTGGGAAGGGAAGGTTTGGGAAGGAAGGGAAGGTTTGGGAAGGGAAGGGAAGGGAAGGTTTGGGAAGGAAGGAAGGGAAGGGAAGGTTTGGGAAGGGAAGGGAAGGGAGGAAGGGGAAGGGAAGGGAAGGGAAGGAAGGGAAGGAAGGGAAGGGAAGGGAAGGGAAGGGAAGGTTTGGGAAGGTTTGGGAAGGAAGGGAAGGTTTGGGAAGGTTTGGGAAGGAAAGGGAAGGAAGGGAAGGAAGGGAAGGGAAGGGAAGGGAAGGGAAGGTTTGGGAAGGGAAGGGAAGGGGAAGGGAAGGGAAGGGGAAGGGAAGGGAAGGGAAGGGAAGGTTTGGGAAGGTTTGGGAAGGTTTGGGAAGGGAAGGTTTGGGAAGGTTTGGGAAGGGAAGGTTTGGGAAGGTTTGGGAAGGTTGGGAAGGGAAGGGAAGGGAAGGTTTCTGGGAAGGGAAGGTTTGGGAAGGGAAGGTTTGGGAAGGGAAGGGAAGGAAGGGAAGGGAAGGGAAGGGAAGGGAAGGAAGGAAGGGAAGGGAAGGGAAGGAAGGGAAGGAAGGAAGGGAAGGAAGGGAAGGGAAGGGAAGGAAGGAAGGGAAGGAAGGGAAGGGAAGGAAGGAAGGGAAGGGAAGGGAAGGGGAAGGGAAGGGAAGGGAAGGGAAGGAAGGTTTGGGAAGGGAAGGTTTGGGAAGGGAAGGAAGGGAAGGAAGGAAGGAAGGAAGGGAAGGGAAGGGAAGGGAAGGGAAGGAAGGAAGGGAAGGAAGGGAAGGGAAGGAAGGAAGGGAAGGGGAAGGGAAGGAAGGAAGGGAAAGGAAAGGAAGGGAAAGGGAAGGAAGGGAAGGGAAGGAAGGAAGGAAGGGAAGGGAAGGGAAGGGAAGGAAGGGAAGGAAGGGAAGGTTTGGAAGGAAGGAAGGAAGGAAGGTTTGGGAAGGTTTGGAAGGAAGAAGGGGAAGGGAAGGAATGGGAAGGTTTGGGATGAAGGAAGGGGAAGGTTTGGGAAGGGAATGGAAGGGAAGGAATGGAAGGGAAGGAAGGGAAGGGAAGGGAATGGAAGGGAAAGGGAATGGAAGGAAGGGAAGGAAGGAAGGGAAGGGAAGGAAGGGAAGGGAAGGAAGGGAAGGGAAGGAAGGAAGGAAGGAAGGAAGGGAAGGAAGGGAAGGAAGGAAGGAAGGGAAGGGAAGGAAGGAAGGGAAGGAAGGAAGGAAGGAAGGAAGGAAGGGAAGGAAGGGAAGGAAGGGAAGGAAAGGAGGAAGGAAGGGAAGGGAAGGGAAGGGAAGGGAAGGAAGGGAAGGAAGGTTTGAAGGAATGGGAAGGGAAGGGAATGGAAGGGAATGGAAGGAAGGGAAGGAAGGAAGGAATGGAAGGAAGGGAAGGGAATGGAAAGGTTTGGAAGGTTGGGGAAGGGAAGGTTTGGGAAGGTTTGGGAAGGGAAGGGAAGGAAGGAAGGAAGGGAAGGGAAGGAAGGGGAAGGGAAGGAAGGGAAGGGAAGGGAAGGTTTGGAAGGGAAGGGAAGGTTTGGGAAGGGAAGGGAAGGGAAGGGAAGGTTTGGAAAGGAAGGGAAGGGAAGGAAGGAAGGGAAGGGAAGGTTTGGGAAGGGAAGGGAAGGGAAGGAAGGGAAGGAAGGGAAGGGAAGGGAAGGGAAGGGAAGGAAGGGAAGGTTTGGGAAGGGAAGGGAAGGGAAGGGAAGGGAAGGAAGGGAAGGGGAAGGAAGGTTTGGGAAGGGAAGGGAAGGAAGGGAAGGTTTGAAGGGAAGGAAGGGAAGGGAAGGAAAGGGAAGGGAAGGGAAGGGAAGGGAAGGAAGGAAGGGAAGGGAAGGGAAGGAAGGAAGGGAAGGAAGGGAAGGAAGGGAAGGAAGGGAAAGGAAGGGAAGGGAAGGGAAGGGAAGGAAGGAAGGGGAAGGAAGGGAAGGGAAGGGAAGGGAAGGAAGGAAGGAAGGAAGGGAAGGGAAGGAAGGGAAGGAAGGAAGGGAAGGAAGGAAGGAAGGGAAGGGAAGGGAAGGAAGGAAGGAAGGTTTGGGAAGGGAAGGGAAGGAAGAAGGAAGGGAAGGGAAGGGAAAGGAAGGAAGGTTTGGAAGGGAAGGTTTGGGAAGGGAAGGGAAGGTTTGGGAAGGAAGGAAGGAAGGAAGGGAAGGAAGGGAAGGGAAGGGAAGGGAAGGGAAGGGAAGGGAAGGGAAGGGAAGGGAAGGGAAGGAAGGGAAGGAAGGGAAGGGGAAGGGAAGGAAGGAAGGGAAGGAAGGGGAAGGGAAGGGAAGGGAAGGGAAGGGAAGGAAGGGAAGGAAGGGAAGGAAGGAAGGAAGGGAAGGGAAGGGAAGGGAAGGGAAGGGAAGGTTTGGAAGGGAAGGAAGGGGAGGGAAGGGAAGGAAGGGAAGGGAAGGTTTGGGAAGGGAAGGTTTGAAGGGAAGGTTTGGGAAGGGAAGGTTTGGGAAGGGAAGGTTTGGGAAGGAAGGGAAGGTTTGGGAAGGAAGGGAAGGGAAGGGAAGGTTTGGGAAGGTTTGGGAAGGGAAGGAAGGGAAGGGAAGGGAAGGGAAGGGGGGGGAAGGTTTGGGAAGGTTTGGGAAGGTTTGGGAAGGTTTTGGGAAGGGAAGGTTTGGGAAGGGAAGGAAGGGAAGGGAAGGTTTGGGAAGGGAAGGTTTGGGAAGGAAGGTTTGGGAAGGGAAGGGAAGGGAAGGGAAGGGAAGGGAAGGGAGGAAGGAAGGGAAGGGAAGGTTTGGGAAGGGAAGGTTTGGGAAGGGAAGGTTTGGGAAGGTTTGGGAAGGTTTGGGAAGGTTTGGGAAGGTTTGGGAAGGGAAGGGAAGGGAAGGGGGAAGGGAAGGGAAGGGAAGGGAAGGGAAGGGAGGGAAGGGAAGGGAAGGGAAGGGAAGGGAAGGGAAGGGAAGGGAAGGGAAGGGAAGGAAGGGAAGGGAAGGGAAGGGAAGGGAAGGGAAGGGAAGGGAAGGGAAGGGAAGGAAGGGAAGGGAAGGGAAGGGAAGGGAAGGGAAGGGAAGGGAAGGAAGGAAGGGAAGGAAGGGAAGGGAAGGAAGGAAGGAAGGAAGGAAAGGGAAGGGAAGGAAGGGAAGGGAAGGGAAGGAAGGAAGGAAGGGAAGGGAAGGAAGGGAAGGGAAGGGAAGGTTAGGGAAGGGAAGGGAAGAAGGAAGGAAGGAAGGGAAGGAAGGAAGGGAAGGGAAGGGAAGGGAAGGAAGGGAAGGGAAGGGAAGGGAAGGGAAGGGAAGGGAAGGGAAGGAAGGGAAGGGAAGGGAAGGAAGGGAAGGGAAGGGAAGGAAGGGAAGGAAGGGAAGGGAAGGGAAGGAAGGGAAGGGAAGGGAAGGGAAGGGAAGGGAAGGGAAGGGAAGGGAAGGGAAGGGAAGGGAAGGGAAGGGAAGGCTCCCAGTGCCACATCCAAGCCCCTCTGGAACACCTCCAGGGCTGGGGACTCCACCACCTCCCTGGGCAGCTCATCCCAGTGGCCAATTCCTCTTTCTAGTTGAGGTTTAACTCAGAAGCCATCTGAGCTGAGGTGAAAGCAGCTGCCACGGTGATCACATCTGGAGGACAGGTTCTGGCTGGGCCAAGGTGATTGAGGGCTAAAACATTTCCTTCTGGCTTTGCCAGTCACGGAGGGGTAAGGGTTGGAAGGGACCCCTGGAGAGAGTCCAAGCCCCTGCCAGGGCAGGGCACCCAGGGCAGGGCCCCCAGAGCACCTCCAGGGGGGTTGGAAGCTCTCCAGAGCAGGAGACTCCACAACCTCTCTGGCAGCCTGCTCCAGGCTCCAGCAGCCTCACCCCAAAGGAGTTTCTCCTCCTGCTGAGGTGCAACCTCCTGGCTTCCAGTCCGTGCCCACTGCCCCCTGGCCTGTCCCAGGGCACCACAAGGCAGAGCCTGGCACCTTCCTCCTGAAACCCACCCCTCAAAGAGCCTGGCACCTTCCTCCTGGCACCCACCCCTCAAAGAGCCTGGCACCTTCCTCCTGGCACCCACCCCTCATAGAGCCTGGCACCTTCCTCCTGAAACCCACCCCTCAAAGAGCCTGGCACCTTCCTCCTGGCACCCACCCCTCAAAGAGCCTGGCACCTTCCTCCTGGCACCCACCCCTCAAAGAGCCTGGCACCTTCCTCCTGGCACCCACCCCTCAAAGAGCCTGGCACCTTCCTCCTGGCACCCACCCCTCAAAGAGCCTGGCACCTTCCTCCTGGCACCCACCCCTCATAGAGCCTGGCACCTTCCTCCTGAAACCCACCCCTCAAAGAGCCTGGCACCTTCCTCCTGGCACTCACCCCTCAAAGAGCCTGGCACCTTCCTCCTGACACCCACCCCTCAAAGAGCCTGGCACCTTCCTCCTGGCACCCACCCCTCAAAGAGCCTGGCACCTTCCTCCTGGCACTCACCCCTCAAAGAGCCTGGCACCTTCCTCCTGACACCCACCCCTCAAAGAGCCTGGCACCTTCCTCCTGGCACCCACCCCTCAAAGAGCCTGGCACCTTCCTCCTGACACCCACCCCTCAAAGAGCCTGGCACCTTCCTCCTGGCACCCACCCCTCAAAGAGCCTGGCACCTTCCTCCTGGCACCCACCCCTCAAAGAGGCTGGTACCTTCCTCCTGGCACCCACCCCTCAAAGAGGCTGGCACCTTCCTCCTGACACCCACCCCTCAAAGAGCCTGGCACCTTCCTCCTGACACCCACCCCTCAAAGAGGCTGGCACCTTCCTCCTGACACCCACCCCTCAAAGAGCCTGGCACCTTCCTCCTGGCACCCACCCCTCAAAGAGCCTGGCACCTTCCTCCTGACACCCACCCCTCAAAGAGCCTGGCACCTTCCTCCTGGCACCCACCCCTCAAAGAGCCTGGCACCTTCCTCCTGGCACCCACCCCTCAAAGAGCCTGGCACCTTCCTCCTGACACCCACCCCTCAAAGAGCCTGGCACCTTCCTCCTGGCACCCACCCCTCAAAGAGCCTGGCACCTTCCTCCTGACACCCACCCCTCAAAGAGCCTGGCACCTTCCTCCTGGCACCCACCCCTCAAAGAGTCTGGCACCTTCCTCCTGGCACCCACCCCTGTGGGCTGTTGAGCCCCTCTCAGCCTCCCCCAGCCTGCAGCTCTGTCTGGGCCGGGTTTGGGCAGCTGAAGCCCAGCTCTGAGCTGCAGAGAGCTGCTTGGCAGCAGAGCCTCGGGGGTGCTGGCAGCAGGTGGCAGCCAGGCTCCCTCTGCACAGCCCCAAGACAAGGCCTTTGGCGGGGGGGGGGGGGGGTGTGTCTCTGTGTGCCCCCAGGACTGCAGGAGATGTAAAGGGCTGTTTGGGGAGGCCCTGCTTGCATTAACTGCCCTGCAGCTCAGCCAGCGAGCCGCAGCTGGTCGCAGGTTTTGCCTTCTGCGCTGCAGGGGAGGCGCAGGGCTGATGGTGCCCCCCGCGCCTGGCTGCCCCCCCCCCCCGGCCGCCTTCCCGGGAGCTTTACCCCAGAGGCAATTAAAGCAATTGCACTCCTGGAAGCGATTAGGGCTCCCGGGAGTCAGCCTGGCATTCAAGGTCCAGCTCAGCACCTCCCTGAGCCCCAGGTCACCTGCGAGGCAGCAGGGAGGCAAAGGGCTGTGAGCACAGGGGGCGGCTGGGGAAGCCCCACGGGGCGCAGAGGGAGGGCTCAGGGGCAGGAGCCTGCCTGGCAAGGGGATTCAGGACACCACTGAGCAGAGCCTGGCCCCTGCTGCTTGCCCCCAGCCCTCAGCTCTTGAGAGGCATTGATCAGATCCCTCTCAGCCTTCTCCTCTCCAGGCTCACCACCCCAAGGGCTCTCAGCCCTTCCTCCTCACACACACACGTTCCAGGCCCTTCAGCATCCTCACAGCCTGCCTGGGACTGATTTGATGAGTCTGTGTCTGCAGCCTCTGCTGGATTCTCTCCAGTCGCTTGCAGGTGGCACTGGCTTGGAAGGGAGGCTCCAGGGGCATCCTGTGCAGCCCCCTGCAGGCAGCAGGGACAGCTCCAGCTGCAGCAGCTGCCCAGGGCCACAGCCAGGCTGAGCTTGGATGGCTGCAGGGATGGAGCCTCCACCACCCCCCTGGGCAGCCTGTGCCAGAGCCTCCCCAGCCTCCCTCTGCAGAGCTTCCTCCTGAGCCCCAACCTAGCTCTGCCCTGCTCCAGCTCCAGACCCTTGCTGCTCCTCCTGGCCCCACAGCCCCTTCTGAGCAGCTGCTCTGAGCACAGCCTGAGAGAGTTGGGGCTGTGCAGGCTGCTGAGGAGAAGGCTCCCAGGAGAGCTTATGGTGGCCTTGCAGGAGCTGCAGGGGGCTGCAAGCAAGCTGGGGAGGGACTTTGGAGGGGGTGAGGGAGGGACAGGAGTGGGGGGCTGGAGCAGAGCTAGAAGTGGGGAGCTGGAGCTTGGCTGTGAGGAAGAAGTTGTTGGCCAGGAGGGTGGTGAGAGCCTGGCACAGGCTGCCCAGGGAGGTGGTGGCAGCCTCCTGGCTGGAGGTGTTTGCAGCCAGGCTGGAGGTGGCTGTGAGCAAGCTGCTGTGGGGTGAGGGGTCCCTGCCCGTGGCAGGGGGCTGGGGCTGGCTGAGCCCTGAGCTCCCTTCCAGCCCTGCCAGCTCTGTGATTGTATGACACAGAGCTGCTGGAGAGATCCCAGAGGAGGCCACAAAGATGCTGCCAGGGCTGGAGCAGCTCTGCTGGGAGCACAGCCTGAGGCAGCTGGGGCTGTGCAGCCTGGGCAGGAGAAGGCTCCAGGGGCACCTCAGAGCTGCCTGCCAGGGCCTGAAGGGATCCTGCAGGAAGGCTGCAGAGGAACTGCTCCTGAGGGGGTCTGAGCCAGGCCAAGGGGAAGGGGTTGGAGCTGAGGCAGAGCAGGGTTGGAGTGGGGCTGAGGAAGAAGCTCTTCAGCAGGAGGGAGCTGAGGCTCTGGCCCAGGCTGCCCAGGGAGGCTGTGGCTGCCTCCTGCCTGGGGGTGCTCAAGGCCAGTCTGGATGAGGCCCTGAGCAGCTGAGCCCAGCTGGGAGGTGTCCCTGCCCCTGGCAAGGAGGTTGGAGCAGCTGAGCTCCGAGCTCCCTTCCAACCCAAACCACTCCATGACTATGAAGCTGCTTAAGGAGGAAGAGCTTGGGAGACAGCAGCAGCTCCTAGCAGAGCTCCCTGAAAGCATCTTGGGGGGTGGGAGAACCCAAGAAAGAAAGAGCCCACCCTGTCTGTGTGAGCAGCTGCACCTGCCAGGGGAGCACCCCGGGGAGCTGTTATCGCTCTGGCTGCTAATGGGCACAAAGTTCAGGCTGGTGCTGGAGCGCTGCGGGCTGAGCTGCCAAGGAGCAGCTGGGACTTTGGATGGGGGGAAATGGGCAGAGGCCGGCAGCCTGCCTCGCTTCCCCCTCCCCCTGCCTCGCTTCCCCCTCCCCCTGCCTCGCTTCCCCCCCCCCCCCCTGCCTCGCTTCCCCCTCCCCCTGCCTCGCTTCCCCCCCTCCCCCTGCCTCGCCCCCCTCCCCCCCCTCCCCCTGCCTTGCTTTCCACAGCCTCACAGAATCACAGGGGCTGGGGGGGCCCTTGTGAGGCCATCCAGGCCAGTCCCCAGCCTGCCTGGGGTCTCCCTCCAGCCTGCCTTGGTTTTTCTTGCATCTGACCTTGGCTTGCCCTCCCTCACACCTTCCTTTTCCCTCCATCCCTCCTTGCTTCTCCCTCCATCCCTCCTTGCTTCTCCCTCCATCCCTCCTTGCTTCTCCCTCCATCCCTCCTTGCTTCTCCCTCCATCCCTCCTTGCCTCTCCCTCCATCCCTCCTTGCCTGTGCCTCCCTCCATCCCTCCTTGCTTTCCCCTCCATCCCACCTTGTTTTTCCCCTCCATCCCTCCTTACCTTCCCCCTCCATCCCTCCTTGCCTTCCCCTCCATCCCTCCTTGCCTTCTCCCTCCATCCCTCCTTACCTTCCCCCTCCATCCCTCCTTGCCTTCCCCTCCATCCCTCCTTGCCTTCTCCCTCCATCCCTCCTTACCTTCCCCCTCCATCCCTCCTTACCTTCCCCCTCCATCCCTCCTTGCCTTCCCCCTCCATCCCTCCTTGCCTTCTCCCTCCATCCCTCCTTGCCTCTCCCTCCATCCCTCCTTGCCTGTGCCTCCCTCCATCCCTCCTTGCTTTCCCCTCCATCCCACCTTGTTTTTCCCCTCCATCCCTCCTTACCTTCCCCCTCCATCCCTCCTTGCCTTCCCTCCATCCCTCCTTGCCTTCTCCCTCCATCCCTCCTTACCTTCCCCCTCCATCCCTCCTTACCTTCCCCCTCCATCCCTCCTTGCCTTCCCCCTCCATCCCTCCTTACCTTCCCCCTCCATCCCTACTTGCCTTCCCTCCATCCCTCCTTACCTTCTCCCTCCATCCCTCCTTACCTTCCCCTTCTATCCCTCCTTGCCTTCCCCTCCATCCCTCCTTGCCTTCCCCCTCCATCCCTCCTTACCTTCCCCCTCCATCCCTCCTTACCTTCCCCCTCCATCCCTCCTTGCCTTCCCCTCCATCTCTCCTTGCCTTCCCCTTCCATCCCTCTTCTTCCCCCTCCATCCCTCCTTACCTTCCCCTCCATCCCTCCTTGCCTTCCCCTCCATCCCTCCTTGCCTTCCCCTCCATCCCTCCTTACCTTCCCCTCCATCCCTCCTTACCTTCCCCCTTCATCCCTCCTTACCTTCTCCCTTCATCCCTCCTTTTCTTCCCCCTGCATCCCTCCTTTTTCCCCCCCCATCCCTCCTTGCCTTCCCCCTAGATCCTTCCTTGCTTTCCCTCCATCCCTCCTTGCCTTCCCCCTAGATCCTTCCTTGCTTTCCCCTCCATCCTGCTCCCTCCATCCCTCCCTGCTTGTCCTTCTCTCTCTCCTTGCTTGTCCCTCCTTGCTTTCCCCCCCAGTCCCTCCTTGCTTGTCCCTCCCCCCTGCCTTGCATTTCACAGAACCTTGGGGGCTGGAAGAGTCCTCAAAAGATCATTGAGCCCAACCCCCATCCTGGCTTGCTTTTTCCTCCAGCCTACCTTGGTCTTCCTTCCATGGCACATTGCTTTTCTCTCCATCCCACCTCTTTCCCCTCCATCCCACCTTGTTTCCCCTCCATCCCACCTCCTTTCCCCTTCATCTCACCTTCTTTCCCCTCCATCCCACCTTCTTCCCCCTCCATCCCACCCCCTTCCTTCTCACCTTCTTTTCCCATTCCATCCCACCCCTTCCATCCCACCTTCTTTTCCCCTCCATCCTGCCTCGTTCTCCCCTCCCTCACCCCCTCTCTTCCCCCCTCCCCGTCCCCTCCATCCCTCCTTCCCCCCCAGCACCCCGTGCAGAGCAGTTGAAGCCCTTTGGAGTCAAGCAGGATAATGAGATTCAGGCAATCTGGAAGTTAATTGCCAGCTGATCTGGAGGGGATTTGCGACCTGCCCCGGGGTGAAAGGAGCTCTCTGTGCTCGCTGGGGGCCGAGCAAGCAGCTCTGCCTGCCTCAGCTGGCTGGCTCCTTTCTTTCCCTGCCCTCCTGGGCTTAGTTCAACTTTAGTTCCACTCTCCACCGGCTTGCTGGTTGCATTTTAAGCCCTGAAGCCTTTCTCACCTATTTACCTCCCTCAGTTTGGACTTTCCCTTTGCACCACTTACCTCCTATTTTGACTTCTCCCCTGCCTCCCTTCTCCCCTGCCTCCCTTCTCCCCCTCTCCCTTTCCCATCTCTCCCTTCTCCTCTCATTCCTGCCTTCCCCACTGCCTTTCCCACTCCTTCCCTTCTCCCCTGCCTCCCTTCTCCCCCTCTCCCTTTCCCACTCTCTCCCTTCTCCCCTGCCTCCCCCTCTCCCTTTCCCACTCTTTCCCTTCTCCCCTGCCTCTCTTTCCCACTCTTTCCCTTCTCCCCCTCTCCCTTTCCCTCTCTCTCCTTCTCCCTTGCTTCCCCCTCTCCCTTTCCCACTCCCTCCCTTCTCCCCTGCCTCCCTTCTCCCCCTCTCCCTTTCCAACTCTCTCCCTTCTTCCTTGCTTCCCCCTCTCCCTTTCCCACTCTCCCTTCTCCCCTGCCACCCTTCTCCCCCTCTCCCTTTCCCATCTCTCCCTTCTCCTCTCATTCCTGCCTTCCCCACTGCCTTTCCCACTCCTTCCCTTCTCCCCTGCCTCCCTTCTTCCCCTCTCCCTTTCCCACTCTCTCCCTTCTCCCTTGCTTCCCCTCTCCCTTTCCCACTCTCTCCCTTCTCCCTTGCTTCCCCCTCTCCCTTTCCCACTCTCTCCCTTCTCCCCTGCCTCCCTTCTCCTCCTCTCCCTTTCCCATCTCTCCTTTCTCCTCTCATTCCTGCCTTCCCCCACTTCCTCCCTTCTCCCCTGCCTCTCTTCTCCCCTGCCTCCCTTCTCCCCCTCTCTCTTTCCCACTCTCTCCCTTCTCCCTTGCTTCCCCCTCTCCCTTTCCCACTCTCTCCCTTCTCCCCTGCCTCCCTTCTCCTCCTCTCCCTTTCCCATCTCTCCTTTCTCCTCTCATTCCTGCCTTCCCCACTTCCTCCCTTCTCCCCTGCCTCCCTTCTCCCCTGCCTCCCTTCTCCCCCTCTCCCTTTCCCACTCTCTCCCTTCTCCCCTGCCTCCCCCTCTCCCTTTCCCACTCTTTCCCTTCTCCCCTGCCTCTCTTTCCCACTCTTTCCCTTCTCCCCCTCTCCCTTTCCCACTCTCTCCCTTCTCCCTTGCTTCCCCCTCTCCCTTTCCCACTCCCTCCCTTCTCCCCTGCCTCCCTTCTCCCCCTCTCCTTTCCAACTCTCTCCCTTCTCCCCTGCCTCCCCCTCTCCCTTTCCCACTCTTTCCCTTCTCCCCTGCCTCTCTTTCCCACTCTTTCCCTTCTCCCCCTCTCCCTTTCCCACTCTTTCCCTTCTCCCTTGCTTCCCCCTCTCCCTTTCCCCACTCCCTCCCTTCTCCCCTGCCTCCCTTCTCCCCTCTCCCTTTCCAACTCTCTCCCTTCTCCCTTGCTTCCCCCTCTCCCTTTCCCACTCTTTCCCTTCTCCCCTGCCTCTCTTTCCCACTCTTTCCCTTCTCCCCCTCTCCCTTTCCCACTCTTTCCCTTCTCCCTTGCTTCCCCCTCTCCCTTTCCCACTCCCTCCCTTCTCCCCTGCCTCCCTTCTCCCCCTCTCCCTTTCCAACTCTCTCCCTTCTCCCCTGCCTCCCCTCTCCCTTTCCCACTCTTTCCCTTCTCCCCTGCCTCTCTTTCCCACTCTTTCCCTTCTCCCCTCCCCTTTCCCACTCTCCCTTTCCCTCTCTCCCCCTTTCCCACTCTCCCTTCTCCCTTGCTTCCCTCTCTCCCTTTCCCACTCTCCCTTCTCCCTTGCTTCCCTCTCTCCCTTTCCCACTCTCTCCCTTCTCCTCTCACTCCTGCCTCCCCCTCTCCCTTTCCCACTCTCTCCCTTCTCCCCTGCCTCCCCCTCTCCCTTTCCCACTCTTTCCCTTCTCCCCTGCCTCTCTTTCCCACTCTTTCCCTTCTCCCCCTCTCCCTTTCCCACTCTCCCTTCTCCCTTGCTCTCCCTTTCCCACTCTCCCTTCTCCCTTGCTTCCCTCTCTCCCTTTCCCACTCTCTCCCTTCTCCTCTCACTCCTGCCTCCCCCTCTCCCTTTCCCACTCTCTCCCTTCTCCCCTGCCTCCCCCTTCCCTTTCCCACTCTTTTCCCTTCTCCCCTGCCTCTCTTTCCCACTCTCCCTCTCCCCCTTCCCTTTCCCACTCTCCCTTCCTCCCTTCTCCCTTGCTTCCTCCCCCTTTCCCCTCTCTCCCTTCTCCTTCTCACCCTGCCTCCCCCTCTCCTTTCCCACTCTCTCCCTTCTCCCTTGCTTCCCTCTCTCTCCCTTTCCCACTATTTCCCTTTTCTCCCCTCTCCCTTTCCCACTCTTTCCCTTCTCCCCTGCCTCCCTTTCCCTTCTCCCCTGCCTCTCTTTCCCCTGCTCTTTTCCCACTCCCTTCTACCTGCCTCCCTTTCCCACTCTTTCCCTTCTCCCCTGCCTCTCTTTCCCTCTCTTTCCCTTCTCCCTGCCTCTCTTTCCCACTCTTTCCCTTCTCCCCTGCCTCTCTTTCCCACTCTTTCCCTTCTCCCCTGCCTCTCTTTCCCTCTTTCCCTTCTCCCCTGCCTCTCTTTCCCTCTCTTTCCCTTCTCCCCTGCCTCTCTTTCCTTCTCCCCTTTCTTTCCTTCTCCCCTGCCTCTCTTTCCCACTCTTTCCCTTCTCCCCTGCCTCTCTTTCCCTCTCTTTCCCTTCTCCCCTGCCTCTCTTTCCCACTCTTTCCCTTCTCCCCTGCCTCTCTTTCCCACTCTTTCCCTTCTCCCCTGCCTCCCTTTCCCACTCTCTCCTTCTCCCCTGCCTCTTTCCCTTCTCCCCTGCCTCTCTTTCCCACTCTTTCCCTTCTACCTGCCTCCCTTTCCCACTCTTTCCCTTCTCCCCTGCCTCTCTTTCCCTCTCTTTCCCTTCTCCCCTGCCTCTCTTTCCCACTCTTTCCCTTCTCCCCTGCCTCTCTTTCCCTCTCTTTCCCTTCTCCCCTGCCTCTCTTTCCCACTCTTTCCCTTCTCCCCTGCCTCTCTTTCCCACTCTTTCCCTTCTCCCCTGCCTCTCTTTCCCTCTCTTTCCCTTCTCCCCTGCCTCTCTTTCCCTCTCTTTCCCTTCTCCCCTGCCTCTCTTTCCCACTCTTTCCCTTCTCCCCTGCCTCTCTTTCCCACACTTTCCCTTCTCCCCTGCCTCTCTTTCCCACACTTTCCCTTCTCCCCTGCCTCTCTTTCCCTCTCTTTCCCTTCTCCCCTGCCTCTCTTTCCCACTCTTTCCCTTCTCCCCTGCCTCTCTTTCCCACACTTTCCCTTCTCCCCTGCCTCTCTTTCCCACTCTTTCCCTTCTCCCCTGCCTCTTTTTCCCACTCTTTCCCTTCTCCCCTGCCTCTCTTTCCCACTCTTTCCCTTCTCCCCTGCCTCCCTTTCCCACTCTCTCCCTTCTCCCCTGCCTTCCTTCTACCCCTCTCCCTTTCCCACACTCTCCCTTCTCCCCTGCCCCCCGCCTCCCCCTCTCCCTTTTCTCTGCTTTGCTGCTTTTATTTCAACTTTCCACCCGCTTAGTACTTTCATTTCAAGCCCGGAGCACCCTGCTGCGCCACTTCCCCCTCTTTCCCTGGACCCCTTGCCCAACTGCTCCACGAAACTCCCGCACGGGGCAGCCGGGAGCCTCCGCTGCGCTCCGCTGGGCTGCCGGAGGAGCGGAGCCGCGGCTGAGCCGAATCCCTCCGTGGCGGCAGAGGAGAAAGCAACTCACTGCAGCGAGCGGAGCGGAGCTGAGGAGCTGCCACCAGGCTACTCACCAGCAGCAGCAGGAGGTGCGGGTGTGAGCTGCGCGGCCGCAGAGGAGGCGGCGGAGCGGAGCGGAGCGCGGGGCGGAGCGCAGCTCAGCGCGGGGCCAGCCGCGGCAGCAGCGCCGCTGCGACACCTTCGGGGCACCCCGGGAGATCTCCACCCCCTGGGGAGGGGAAGCCAAAGGGTTCCACGGGGAGGGCAGGGCCAGGGAAAGGCCACAGCTGGCACGTTTGGGGGTTTTACCCCACTCCCCTCTCGGCGGCGTGGGAGCCACCCCCGGGCCGCCGGCGCTGGGGTTGAATGGGGCTCAGCAGCTCCTGCGGCAGGCAGAGGGCAGGAAGGATGCCAGCAGGGTGGGAAGGATGCCAGCAGGGCAGGAAGGATGCCAGCAGGGTAAGGAGGATGCCAGCAGGGTAAGGAGGATGCCAGCAGGGCGGGAAGGATGCCAGCAGGGTGGGAAGGATGCCAGCAGGGTAAGGAGGATGCCAGCAGGGCGGGAAGGATGCCAGCAGGGTAAGGAGGATGCCAGCAGGGCGGGAAGGATGCCAGCAGGGCGGGAAGGATGCCAGCAGGGTAAGGAGGATGCCAGCAGGGTAAGGAGGATGCCAGCAGGGCAGGAAGGATGCCAGCAGGGTAAGGAGGATGCCAGCAGGGCAGGAAGGATGCCAGCAGGGCAGGAAGGATGCCAGCAGGGTAAGGAGGATGCCAGCAGGGCAGAATGGGTGCCAGCAGGGTAAGGAGGATGCCAGCAGGGCGGGAAGGATGCCAGCAGGGTAAGGAGGATGCCAGCAGGGTAAGGAGGATGCCAGCAGGGCAGGAAGGATGCCAGCAGGGTAAGGAGGATGCCAGCAGGGTAAGGAGGATGCCAGCAGGGCAGGAAGGATGCTAGCAGGGTAAGGAGGATGCCAGCAGGGCAGGAAGGATGCCAGCAGGGTAAGGAGGATGCCAGCAGGGCAGAATGGGTGCCAGCAGGGTAAGGAGGATGCCAGCAGGGCAGGAAGGATGCCAGCAGGGTAAGGAGGATGCCAGCAGGGAAAGGAGGATGCCAGCAGGGTAAGGAAGATGCCAGCAGGGCAGAATGGGTGCCAGCAGGGTAAGGAGGATGCCAGCAGGGCAGGAAGGATGCCAGCAGGGTAAGGAGGATGCCAGCAGGGCAGGAAGGATGCCAGCAGGGTAAGGAGGATGCCAGCAGGGTAAGGAGGATGCCAGCAAGGTAAGGAGGATGCCAGCAGGGTAAGGAGGATGCCAGCAGGGCAGGAAGGATGCCAGCAGGGTAAGGAGGATGCCAGCAGGGCAGGAAGGATGCCAGCAGGGTAAGGAGGATGCCAGCAGGGTAAGGAGGATGCCAGCAGGGTAAGGAGGATGCCAGCAGGGCAGGAAGGATGCCAGCAGGGTAAGGAGGATGCCAGCAGGGCAGGAAGGATGCCAGCAGGGTAAGGAGGATGCCAGCAGGGTAAGGAGGATGCCAGCAAGGTAAGGAGGATGCCAGCAGGGTAAGGAGGATGCCAGCAGGGCAGGAAGGATGCCAGCAGGGTAAGGAGGATGCCAGCAGGGCAGGAAGGATGCCAGCAGGGTAAGGAGGATGCCAGCAGGGCAGGAAGGATGCCAGCAGGGTAAGGAGGATGCCAGGTAAGGAGGATGCCAGCAGGGCAGGAAGGATGCCAGCAGGGTAAGGAGGATGCCAGCAGGGTAAGGAGGATGCCAGCAGGGCAGGAAGGATGCCAGCAGGGTAAGGAGGATGCCAGCAGGGTAAGGAGGATGCCAGCAGGGCGGGAAGGATGCCAGCAGGGTGGGAAGGATGCCAGCAGGGTAAGGAGGATGCCAGCAGGGCGGGAAGGATGCCAGCAGGGTAAGGAGGATGCCAGCAGGGCGGGAAGGATGCCAGCAGGGCGGGAAGGATGCCAGCAGGGTAAGGAGGATGCCAGCAGGGTAAGGAGGATGCCAGCAGGGCAGGAAGGATGCCAGCAGGGCAGGAAGGATGCCAGCAGGGCAGGAAGGATGCCAGCAGGGTAAGGAGGATGCCAGCAGGGCAGAATGGGTGCCAGCAGGGTAAGGAGGATGCCAGCAGGGTAAGGAGGATGCCAGCAGGGTAAGGAGGATGCCAGCAGGGCAGGAAGGATGCCAGCAGGGTAAGGAGGATGCCAGCAGGGTAAGGAGGATGCCAGCAGGGCAGGAAGGATGCTAGCAGGGTAAGGAGGATGCCAGCAGGGCAGGAAGGATGCCAGCAGGGTAAGGAGGATGCCAGCAGGGCAGAATGGGTGCCAGCAGGGTAAGGAGGATGCCAGCAGGGCAGGAAGGATGCCAGCAGGGTAAGGAGGATGCCAGCAGGGTAAGGAGGATGCCAGCAGGGTAAGGAGGATGCCAGCAGGGCAGGAAGGATGCCAGCAGGGTAAGGAGGATGCCAGCAGGGCAGGAAGGATGCCAGCAGGGTAAGGAGGATGCCAGCAGGGCAGGAAGGATGCCAGCAGGGCGGGAAGGATGCCAGCAGGGTAAGGAGGATGCCAGCAGGGCAGGAAGGATGCCAGCAGGGTAAGGAGGATGCCAGCAGGGCAGGAAGGATGCCAGCAGGGTAAGGAGGATGCCAGCAGGGTAAGGAGGATGCCAGCAAGGTAAGGAGGATGCCAGCAGGGTAAGGAGGATGCCAGCAGGGTAAGGAGGATGCCAGCAGGGCAGGAAGGATGCCAGCAGGGTAAGGAGGATGCCAGCAGGGTAAGGAGGATGCCAGCAGGGCAGGAAGGATGCCAGCAGGGCGGGAAGGATGCCAGCAGGGTAAGGAGGATGCCAGCAGGGCGGGAAGGATGCCAGCAGGGCGGAAGGATGCCAGCAGGGTAAGGAGGATGCCAGCAGGGCAGGAAGGATGCCAGCAGGGTAAGGAGGATGCCAGCAGGGCAGGAAGGATGCCAGCAGGGTAAGGAGGATGCCAGCAGGGCGGGAAGGATGCCAGCAGGGTAAGGAGGATGCCAGCAGGGCAGGAAGGATGCCAGCAGGGTAAGGAGGATGCCAGCAGGGCAGGAAGGATGCCAGCAGGGTAAGGAGGATGCCAGCAGGGTAAGGAGGATGCCAGCAGGGTAAGGAGGATGCCAGCAGGGCAGGAAGGATGCCAGCAGGGTAAGGAGGATGCCAGCAGGGTAAGGAGGATGCCAGCAGGGTAAGGAGGATGCCAGCAGGGCAGGAAGGATGCCAGCAGGGTAAGGAGGATGCCAGCAGGGCAGGAAGGATGCCAGCAGGGTAAGGAGGATGCCAGCAGGGTAAGGAGGATGCCAGCAAGGTAAGGAGGATGCCAGCAGGGTAAGGAGGATGCCAGCAGGGCAGGAAGGATGCCAGCAGGGTAAGGAGGATGCCAGCAGGGCAGGAAGGATGCCAGCAGGGTAAGGAGGATGCCAGCAGGGCAGGAAGGATGCCAGCAGGGTAAGGAGGATGCCAGCAGGGTAAGGAGGATGCCAGCAGGGCAGGAAGGATGCCAGCAGGGTAAGGAGGATGCCAGCAGGGTAAGGAGGATGCCAGCAGGGCGGGAAGGATGCCAGCAGGGTGGGAAGGATGCCAGCAGGGTAAGGAGGATGCCAGCAGGGTAAGGAGGATGCCAGCAGGGCGGGAAGGATGCCAGCAGGGCGGGAAGGATGCCAGCAGGGTAAGGAGGATGCCAGCAGGGTAAGGAGGATGCCAGCAGGGCAGGAAGGATGCCAGCAGGGCAGGAAGGATGCCAGCAGGGTAAGGAGGATGCCAGCAGGGCAGAATGGGTGCCAGCAGGGTAAGGAGGATGCCAGCAGGGTAAGGAGGATGCCAGCAGGGTAAGGAGGATGCCAGCAGGGCAGGAAGGATGCCAGCAGGGTAAGGAGGATGCCAGCAGGGTAAGGAGGATGCCAGCAGGGCAGGAAGGATGCTAGCAGGGTAAGGAGGATGCCAGCAGGGCAGGAAGGATGCCAGCAGGGTAAGGAGGATGCCAGCAGGGCAGAATGGGTGCCAGCAGGGTAAGGAGGATGCCAGCAGGGCAGGAAGGATGCCAGCAGGGTAAGGAGGATGCCAGCAGGGTAAGGAGGATGCCAGCAGGGTAAGGAGGATGCCAGCAGGGCAGAATGGGTGCCAGCAGGGTAAGGAGGATGCCAGCAGGGCAGGAAGGATGCCAGCAGGGTAAGGAGGATGCCAGCAGGGCAGGAAGGATGCCAGCAGGGTAAGGAGGATGCCAGCAGGGTAAGGAGGATGCCAGTAAGGTAAGGAGGATGCCAGCAGGGTAAGGAGGATGCCAGCAGGGCAGGAAGGATGCCAGCAGGGTAAGGAGGATGCCAGCAGGGCGGGAAGGATGCCAGCAGGGCGGGAAGGATGCCAGCAGGGTAAGGAGGATGCCAGCAGGGTAAGGAGGATGCCAGCAGGGCGGGAAGGATGCCAGCAGGGTGGGAAGGATGCCAGCAGGGTAAGGAGGATGCCAGCAGGGCAGGAAGGATGCCAGCAGGGTAAGGAGGATGCCAGCAGGGTAAGGAGGATGCCAGTAAGGTAAGGAGGATGCCAGCAGGGTAAGGAGGATGCCAGCAGGGCAGGAAGGATGCCAGCAGGGTAAGGAGGATGCCAGCAGGGCAGAATGGGTGCCAGCAGGGTAAGGAGGATGCCAGCAGGGCAGGAAGGATGCCAGCAGGGTAAGGAGGATGCCAGCAGGGTAAGGAGGATGCCAGCAGGGTAAGGAGGATGCCAGCAGGGCAGAATGGGTGCCAGCAGGGTAAGGAGGATGCCAGCAGGGCAGGAAGGATGCCAGCAGGGTAAGGAGGATGCCAGCAGGGCAGGAAGGATGCCAGCAGGGCGGGAAGGATGCCAGCAGGGTAAGGAGGATGCCAGCAGGGCAGGAAGGATGCCAGCAGGGTAAGGAGGATGCCAGCAGGGCAGGAAGGATGCCAGCAGGGTAAGGAGGATGCCAGCAGGGTAAGGAGGATGCCAGCAAGGTAAGGAGGATGCCAGCAGGGTAAGGAGGATGCCAGCAGGGTAAGGAGGATGCCAGCAGGGCGGGAAGGATGCCAGCAGGGTAAGGAGGATGCCAGCAGGGTAAGGAGGATGCCAGCAGGGCAGGAAGGATGCCAGCAGGGCGGGAAGGATGCCAGCAGGGTAAGGAGGATGCCAGCAGGGCGGGAAGGATGCCAGCAGGGCGGGAAGGATGCCAGCAGGGTAAGGAGGATGCCAGCAGGGCAGGAAGGATGCCAGCAGGGTAAGGAGGATGCCAGCAGGGCAGGAAGGATGCCAGCAGGGTAAGGAGGATGCCAGCAGGGCGGGAAGGATGCCAGCAGGGTAAGAAGGATGCCAGCAGGGTAAGGAGGATGCCAGCAGGGTAAGAAGGATGCCAGCAGGGTGGGAAGGATGCCAGCAGGGTAAGGAGGATGCCAGCAGGGTAAGGAGGATGCCAGCAGGGCAGGAAGGATGCCAGCAGGGCGGGAAGGATGCCAGCAGGGTAAGGAGGATGCCAGCAGGGCAGGAAGGATGCCAGCAGGGTAAGGAGGATGCCAGCAGGGTAAGGAGGATGCCAGCAGGGCAGGAAGGATGCCAGCAGGGTGGGAAGGATGCCAGCAGGGTGCCAGCAGGGTGCCAGCAGGGTAAGGAGGATGCCAGCAGGGCAGGAAGGATGCCAGCAGGGCAGGAAGGATGCCAGCAGGGTAAGGAGGATGCCAGCAGGGTAAGGAGGATGCCAGCAGGGCAGGAAGGATGCCAGCAGGGTAAGGAGGATGCCAGCAGGGCAGGAAGGATGCCAGCAGGGTAAGGAGGATGCCAGCAGGGCAGGGAGGATGCCAGCAGGGCAGGAAGGATGCCAGCAGGGTAAGGAGGATGCCAGCAGGGCAGGGAGGATGCCAGCAGGGTAAGGAGGATGCCAGCAGGGTAGGAGGATGCCAGCAGGGTGCCAGCAGGGTAGGGAGGATGCCAGCAGGGTAAGGAGGATGCCAGCAGGGCAGGAAGGATGCCAGCAGGGTAAGGAGGATGCCAGCAGGGCAGGAAGGATGCCAGCAGGGTAAGGAGGATGCCAGCAGGGCAGGAAGGATGCCAGCAGGGTAAGGAGGATGCCAGCAGGGCAGGAAGGATGCCAGCAGGGTAAGGAGGATGCCAGCAGGGTAAGGAGGATGCCAGCAAGGTAAGGAGGATGCCAGCAGGGTAAGGAGGATGCCAGCAGGGCAGGAAGGATGCCAGCAGGGTAAGGAGGATGCCAGCAGGGCGGGAAGGATGCCAGCAGGGCGGGAAGGATGCCAGCAGGGCAAGAAGGATGCCAGCAGGGTAAGGAGGATGCCAGCAGGGTAAGAAGGATGCCAGCAGGGTGGGAAGGATGCCAGCAGGGTAAGGAGGATGCCAGCAGGGCAGGAAGGATGCCAGCAGGGTAAGGAGGATGCCAGCAGGGTAAGGAGGATGCCAGCAGGGTAAGGAGGATGCCAGCAGGGTAAGGAGGATGCCAGCAGGGTAAGAAGGATGCCAGCAGGGTAATGAGGATGCCAGCAGGGTAAGAGGATGCCAGCAGGGCAGGAAGATGCCAGCAGGGTAAGGAGGATGCCAGCAGGGTAAATGGGTGCCAGCAGGGTAAGGAGGATGCCAGCAGGGCAGGAAGGATGCCAGCAGGGTAAGGAGGATGCCAGCAGGGCAGGAAGGATGCCAGGAAGGATGCCAGCAGGGTAAGGAGGATGCCAGCAGGGCAGGAAGGATGCCAGCAGGGTAAGGAGGATGCCAGCAGGGCAGGAAGGATGCCAGCAGGGTAAGGAGGATGCCAGCAGGGCAGGAAGGATGCCAGCAGGGTAAGGAGGATGCCAGCAGGGTAAGAAGGATGCCAGCAGGGTAAGGAGGATGGCATGCCAGCAGGGTAAGGAGGATGCCAGCAGGGCAGGAAGGATGCCAGCAGGGTAAGGAGGATGCCAGCAGGGTAAGGAGGATGAGGGCAGGAAGGATGCCAGCAGGGTAAGGAGGATGCCAGCAGGGCGGGAAGGATGCCAGCAGGGCGGGAAGGATGCCAGCAGGGTAAGGAGGATGCCAGCAGGGTAAGGAAGGATGCCAGCAGGGTAAGGAGGATGCCAGCAGGGCAGGAAGGATGCCAGCAGGGTAAGGAGGATGCCAGCAGGGCAGGAAGGATGCCAGCAGGGCGGGAAGGATGCCAGCAGGGTAAGGAGGATGCCAGCAGGGTAAGGAGGATGCCAGCAGGGCAGGAAGGATGCCAGCAGGGTAGGAAGGATGCCAGCAGGGTAAGGAGGATGCCAGCAGGGCAGGAAGGATGCCAGCAGGGTAAGGAGGATGCCAGCAGGGTAAGGAGGATGCCAGCAGGGCAGGAAGGATGCCAGCAGGGTAAGGAGGATGCCAGCAGGGCAGGAAGGATGCCAGCAGGGTAAGGAGGATGCCAGCAGGGTAAGAAGGATGCCAGCAGGGTAAGAAGGATGCCAGCAGGGTAAGGAGGATGCCAGCAGGGTAAGGAAGGATGCCAGCAGGGCGGGAAGGATGCCAGCAGGGTAGGAAGGATGCCAGCAGGGTAAGGAGGATGCCAGCAGGGCAGGAAGGATGCCAGCAGGGTAAGGAGGATGGGTAAGGAGGAGCAGGATGCCAGCAGGGTAAGGAGGATGCCAGCAGGGCAGGAAGGATGCCAGCAGGGTAAGGAGGATGCCAGCAGGGTAAGGAGGATGCCAGCAGGGCAGGAAGGATGCCAGCAGGGTAAGGAGGATGCCAGCAGGGCAGGAAGGATGCCAGCAGGGTAAGGAGGATGCCAGCAGGGTAGGATGCCAGCAGGGTAAGGAGGATGCCAGCAGGGCAGGAAGGATGCCAGCAGGGTAAGGAGGATGCCAGCAGGGTAAGGAGGATGCCAGCAGGGCAGGAAGGATGCCAGCAGGGTAAGGAGGATGCCAGCAGGGTAAGGAAGGATGCCAGCAGGGTAAGGAAGGATGCCAGCAGGGCAGGAAGGATGCCAGCAGGGTAAGGAGGATGCCAGCAGGGCAGGAAGGATGCCAGCAGGGTAAGGAGGATGCCAGCAGGGCAGGAAGGATGCCAGCAGGGTAAGGAGGATGCCAGCAGGATGCCAGCAGGGTAGGAAGGATGCCAGCAGGGCAGGAAGGATGCCAGCAGGGTAAGGAGGATGCCAGCAGGGTAAGGAGGATGCCAGCAGGGCAGGAAGGATGCCAGCAGGGTAAGGAGGATGCCAGCAGGGTAAGGAGGATGCCAGCAGGGCAGGAAGGAAGGATGCCAGCAGGGTAAGGAGGATGCCAGCAGGGCAGGGAAGGATGCCAGCAGGGTAAGAAGGATGCCAGCAGGGTAAGGAGGATGCCAGCAGGGCAGGAAGGATGCCAGCAGGGTAGGATGCCAGCAGGGTAAGGAGGATGCCAGCAGGGCAGGAAGGATGCCAGCAGGGTAAGGAGGATGCCAGCAGGGCAGGAAGGATGCCAGCAGGGCAGGAAGGATGCCAGCAGGGTAAGGAGGATGCCAGCAGGGCAAGGAGGATGCCAGCAGGGTAGGAGGATGCCAGCAGGGCAGGTAGCAGGAAGGATGCCAGCAGGGCAGGAAGGATGCCAGCAGGGTAAGGAGGATGCCAGCAGGGCAGGAAGGATGCCAGCAGGGTAAGGAGGATGCCAGCAGGGTAAGGAGGATGCCAGCAGGGTAAGGAGGATGCCAGCAGGGTAAGGAGGATGCCAGGGCAGGGCAGGAAGGATGCCAGCAGGGTAAGGAGGATGCCAGCAGGGCAGGAAGGATGCCAGCAGGGTAAGGAGGATGCCAGCAGGGTAAGGAGGATGCCAGCAGGGTAAGGAGGATGCCAGCAGGGCAGGAAGGATGCCAGCAGGGTAAGGAGGATGCCAGCAGGGCAGGAAGGATGCCAGCAGGGTAAGGAGGATGCCAGCAGGGCAGGAAGGATGCCAGCAGGGTAAGGAGGATGCCAGCAGGGTAAGGAGGATGCCAGCAGGGCAAGAAGGATGCCAGCAGGGTAAGGAGGATGAGCAGGGCATGATGCCAGCAGGGCAGGAAGGATGCCAGCAGGGCAGGAAGGATGCCAGCAGGGTAAGGAGGATGCCAGCAGGGCAGGAAGGATGCCAGCAGGGTAAGAAGGATGCCAGCAGGGTAAGGAGGATGCCAGCAGGGCAGGAGGATGCCAGCAGGGCAGGAAGGATGCCAGCAGGGTAAGGAGGATGCCAGCAGGGTAAGGAGGATGCCAGTAAGGTAAGGAGGATGCCAGCAGGGTAAGGAGGATGCCAGCAGGGCAGGAAGGATGCCAGCAGGGTAAGGAGGATGCCAGCAGGACAGAATGGGTGCCAGCAGGGTAAGGAGGATGCCAGCAGGGCAGGAAGGATGCCAGCAGGGTAAGGAGGATGCCAGCAGGGTAAGGAGGATGCCAGCAGGGTAAGGAGGATGCCAGCAGGGCAGAATGGGTGCCAGCAGGGTAAGGAGGATGGCAGGGCAGGAAGGATGCCAGCAGGGTAAGGAGGATGCCAGGGCAGGAAGGATGCAGGGGCGGGAAGGATGCCAGCAGGGTAAGGAGGATGCCAGCAGGGCAGGAAGGATGCCAGCAGGGTAAGGAGGATGCCAGCAGGGTAAGGAGGATGCCAGCAAGGTAAGGAGGATGCCAGCAGGGTAAGGAGGATGCCAGCAGGGTAAGGAGGATGCCAGCAGCAGGGCGGGAAGGATGCCAGCAGGGTAAGGAGGATGCCAGCAGGGTAAGGAGGATGCCAGCAGGGCAGGAAGGATGCCAGCAGGGCGGGAAGGATGCCAGCAGGGTAAGGAGGATGCCAGCAGGGCGGGAAGGATGCCAGCAGGGCGGGAAGGATGCCAGCAGGGTAAGGAGGATGCCAGCAGGGCAGGAAGGATGCCAGCAGGGTAAGGAGGATGCCAGCAGGGCAGGAAGGATGCCAGCAGGGTAAGGAGGATGCCAGCAGGGCGGGAAGGATGCCAGCAGGGCGGGAAGGATGCCAGCAGGGTAAGGAGGATGCCAGCAGTGTAAGGAGGATGCCAGCAGGGCAGGAAGGATGCCAGCAGGGTAAGGAGGATGCCAGGTAAGGAGGATGCCAGCAGGGCAGGAAGGATGCCAGCAGGGTAAGGAGGATGCCAGCAGGGTAAGGAGGATGCCAGCAGGGCAGGAAGGATGCCAGCAGGGTAAGGAGGATGCCAGCAGGGTAAGGGGGATGCCAGCAGGGCGGGAAGGATGCCAGCAGGGTGGGAAGGATGCCAGCAGGGTAAGGAGGATGCCAGCAGGGCGGGAAGGATGCCAGCAGGGTAAGGAGGATGCCAGCAGGGCAGGAAGGATGCCAGCAGGGCAGGAAGGATGCCAGCAGGGTAAGGAGGATGCCAGCAGGGTAAGGAGGATGCCAGCAGGGCAGGAAGGATGCCAGCAGGGTAAGGAGGATGCCAGCAGGGCAGGAAGGATGCCAGCAGGGTAAGGAGGATGCAGGGCAGGATGCAGGGGCGGGAAGGATGCCAGCAGGGCGGGAAGGATGCCAGCAGGGTAAGGAGGATGCCAGCAGGGTAAGGAGGATGCCAGCAGGGCAGGAAGGATGCCAGCAGGGTAAGGAGGATGCCAGCAGGGCGGGAAGGATGCCAGCAGGGCGGGAAGGATGCCAGCAGGGTAAGGAGGATGCCAGCAGGGTAAGGAGGATGCCAGCAGGGCAGGAAGGATGCCAGCAGGGTAAGGAGGATGCCAGCAGGGCAGGAAGGATGCCAGCAGGGCAGGAAGGATGCCAGCAGGGTAAGGAGGATGCCAGCAGTGCAGAATGGGTGCCAGCAGGGTAAGGAGGATGCCAGCAGGGCGGGAAGGATGCCAGCAGGGTAAGGAGGATGCCAGCAGGGTAAGGAGGATGCCAGCAGGGCAGGAAGGATGCCAGCAGGGTAAGGAGGATGCCAGCAGGGCAGAATGGGTGCCAGCAGGGTAAGGAGGATGCCAGCAGGGCAGGTAGGATGCCAGCAGGGTAAGGAGGATGCCAGCAGGGTAAGGAGGATGCCAGCAGGGCGGGAAGGATGCCAGCAGGGCAGGAAGGATGCCAGAAGCCCAAGCAGGAGACTCCTCTCTCCTCAGCAGACTTCCCTCTCCACTGAGTGTGGTGCCCATGGTCTGGAATCTCTCTGGAGCCAACTCCAGCCACAGTCCTGCCTGGCTGCAGGCTCTGCTGGCCTGGGCTCCTGTGCCAGCCACAGCAGGGCACAGCTTGGCCTGCCCCTGCCCAGGCCTGCAGCAGCAGGGAGTGGATTCCATCCCAGCACATTGCACAGTGCTGTGCCCCAGGGCTCAGTGCTGGGCCCCAGCCTGATCAATATCTTCATTGAGGATCTGGAGGAGGGGATGGAGTCCATCAGCAGTGAATGTGCAGCTGACAGCAAGCTGGGGGCAGGAGTTGAGCTGTGAGAGGGCAGGAGAGCTCTGCAGAGGGACCTTGCCAGGCTGGGCAGATGGGCAGAGGCCAAGGGCAGGAGATTGAAGACATCCAAGTGCCAGGTGCTGCACATTGGCCACAGCAACCCCAGGCAGTGCCACAGGCTGGGGGAGAGGGGCTGAGAGCAGCCAGGCAGAGAGGGAGCTGGGGGTGCTGGGGGAGAGCAGCTGGAGAGGAGGCAGCAGTGTGCCCAGGGGGCCAAGAAGGCCAAGGGCAGCCTGGCCTGGGTCAGGCAGAGTGTGGCCAGCAGGAGCAGGGAAGTCCTTGTGCCCTGTGCTCAGCACTGCTGAGGCCTCCCCTTGAGTCCTGTGTCCAGCTCTGGGCTGCTGAGGTTAGGCAAGAGGTTGAGCTGCTGGAAGGTGTCCAGAGAAGGGCAACAGAGCTGGGGAGGGGTCTGGGGCACAAGGCTGGGGAGGGGTCTGGGGCACAGCCCTGTGAGCAGAGGCTGAGGGAGCTGGGGTTGCTCAGCCTGGAGCAGAGGAGGCTCAGGGGAGACCTTCTTGCTCTCTCCAGCTCCCTGCAGGGAGGTTGGAGCCAGGGGGGGTTGGTCTCTTCTGCCAGGCCCCCAGCAGCAGAACAAGAGGACACAGTCTCAAGCTGTGCCAGGGGAGGTTGAGGCTGGAGGGGAGGAGAAAGTTCTTCCCAGCCAGAGGAATTGGCCACTGGGATGAGCTGCCCAGGGAGGTGGTGGAGTCCCCAGCCCTGGAGGTGTTCCAGAGGGGCTTGGATGTGGCCCTTGAGCCATGGTTTGGTCAGTCAGGAGGGGTTGGGTATCAGGTTGGACTTGATGATCCTTGAGGTCTCTTCCAACCTTATTGATTCCACGATTCCCTCCCAGCAAATGCTTCCTCCCCTGCAAGTGCTGCCCTCCAGAGCTGCAGCAACATCCCCAGCACAGAGCTGTTGGGGTCTGCATTTCCAGCAAGCCCCAAGCCTGGTGGGACCACAGGACTGCACCTGTGATGCTGACAAGCATGAGGGGAAGCACAGCCCCCTGGAGACCACCCCACACCCAGAGAGGCACAGCAGTGCCAGGGTGCTGCTGAGGCTCCTGTGGCAGCAGCTCTGCTGTCTGCTGAGCTGATGGAGAGCCTTGTGCAGGGACAGCACAGAGCAGCTGGCACCCAAAGTGCTGCCACAAGGCAGAGTGGGGATGTGAGCCCCTGGTGACAAGGCTCCAGAGCTCAGCAGAGGCAGGCAGGGCAGACTCTGCTGGCTTGGTGCCTTTGTTCCTCTCCTCTCCTCTCCTCTCCTCTCCTCTCCTCTCCTCTCCTCTCCCTCTCCTCTCCTCTCCTCTCCTCTCCTCTCCTCTCCTCTCCTCTCCTCTCCTCTCCTCTCCTCTCCTCTCCTCTCCTCTCCTCTCCTCTCTCCTCTCCTCTCCTCTCCTCTCCTCTCCTCCTCCCTCTCCTCTCCTCTCCTCTCCTCTCCTCTCCTCTCCTCTCCTCTCCTCTCCTCTCCTCTCCTCTCCTCTCCTCTCCTCTCCTCTCCTCTCCTCTCCTCTCCTCTCCTCTCTCCTCTCCTCTCCTCTCCTCTCCTCTCCTCTCCTCTCCTCTCCTCTCCTCTCCTCTCCCTCTCCTCTCCTCTCCTCTCCTCTCCCTCTCTCTCCTCTCCCTCTCCTCTCCTCTCCTCTCCTCTCCCTCTCCTCTCCTCTCCTCTCCTCTCCTCTCCTCTCCTCTCCTCTCCTCTCCTCTCCTCTCCCAGCTGAGGGAGCTGGGGGTGCTGAGTGTGGAGCAGAGGAGGCTGAGGGACACCTCCTTGCTCTCTGCAGCTCCCTGAGAGGAGGCTGCAGCCGGGGGGGGTTGGGCTCTACCTGCAAGCCCAGGAGTCAGTGCAGACCTCCCAGGGAGTTGCTGCCCTCCATCGGTCCTGCTCTGAGCTGCCTGGGGCTGATCTGCCCGCTGGGCACACGGGAGGAGAGCTGAGGAAACCCTTCCCCCTCTCACCTCTGCCCACAGCCCCTGGAGCTCCAAATGCTGTGAGTGCTTCGAGCTCAGGGCTCAGCCTCGGTGCCCTGTGCTTGCTCAGAGCTGTGCCACAGCCAGCAGCACCCAAAGGGCCTTGGCTCTCCCCAGGTGTCCCCCAGGACCCGAGTGGGGGCATGGCCCTTAGCAGGCAGTGCTGCCAGGCAGCTCTCCTGCTGCTGGAGCTGCCTCTTGCTGTCACATCAGACAGGAGGCCACCACCCAGCCTGGCTGTCCCCTCCCTGCTGCCACAGCCTGCAGCCTCTGCAGGCAGCCACAGCAGCATGCAGCTGAGCTCCTTGGCTCTCCCCTCTCCTTGTTCAGGGGTGCAGAGGGCTCTGCACCTTCCCCCAGCCCTCTCAACCCCCAGGATCAGCACTGATTAGGCAGAGGAGAAGTTGTTTTGTAGGAGGGATCTGAGACCAGACTCAGCGAGGGGCAGCAGGAAGGGCTGTGGAGCCTGAGCCCGGTGCTGGGAGATGTGATCACAGCAGCAGAGAATCCTTCTGCATGGAGAAGCCCTTCCAGCTCCTGGAGTCCAACCAGCCTCTGCCCCTGCCCAGGCTGGGGCTGAACCATGGCCTCAGCACCACAGCTCTGCAACCCCTCCAGGGATGGGCATCCAACCCCCTCCCTGGGCAGCCTGGGCCAGGCTGGCAGAGCCCTTGCAGGGAAGAAGTTTCTTCTCCTCTCCAAGCTGAGCCTCCCCTGGGGCAGCCTGAGGCCATTGCCTCTCCTCCTGGCCCTTGTTGCTGGGGAGCAGAGCCCAACCCCCCTGGCTGCAGCCTCCTCTCAGGGAGCTGCAGAGAGCAAGGAGGTCTCCCTCAGCCTCCTCTGCTCCACGCTCAGCACCCCCAGCTCCCTCAGCTGCTCCTCCCCAGCCCTCTTCTCCACACCCTTCCCCACCTTGCTTGCCCTTCCCTGGCCCTGCTCCAGCTCCTCAAGGTGCTTCTTGCAGCCAGCAGCCCAAAGCTGAGCCCAGCCCTCAAGCTGTGGCCTGCCCAGTGCTGAGCCCAGGGGCACCATCCCTGCCCTGCTCCTGCTGCCCACACCACTGCTGCTCCAGCCCAGGCTGCTGCTGCCCCTCTTGCCCCCCTGCCCACCCCCTGCCTCCTCTCCAGCTGCTGCCCCCCAGCACCCCCAGGGCTTTCTCTGCTGCCCACTTTCCAGCCCCTCTGCCCCCAGCCTGCAGCCTTCCTGGGGTGGCTGTGCCCCAGGCTCAGCACCCAGCCCTTGGCCCTGTTGAGCCTCCTGCAGCTGAGCTCAGCCCTGGCTGCAGCCTGCCCAGGAGCCTCTGCAGAGCCTTCCTGCCCTCCAGCAGCTCCTCACTGCCACCTTTGTGCCAGCTGCAGCCCCCTGAGGCTGCCTGGCTGCCCTCCTGCAGCTCCTTGGGGGAGTCATGAAGAACTGCTCCCAGCTTGGCACAAGGTGCAAACCTCTCTGTCCCATCAGCTCTCTGCTGCCCTGCTCACAGGGAGGGTGTGGGAGCAGTGCCTGGACTCTGCAATGCCACACACCCAGAGAGCCCAGGGGCAGAGGGAACCTCCTGGGCACACTCAGCATTTTCCATCTGCCCATTGCTGTGCCAGCTGCAGGAGGGGCTGGGAGGTTATCCTCCTGTGACCCTGCACAGAGAGGTCCTGGCATGGGGGCTGCCTCCCGGGCTGCACCCAAAGCAGGGTGGCCAGAGCTGGAGAGAGGGATCCTGCCCCTCTGCTCTGCTCTGGGGAGACCTCCCTGCAGGGCTGGGGCCAGCTCTGGAGCCCTCAACACAGGAGGGAGCTGGAGCTGAGGGAGAGGCTCCAGAGGAGACCATGGAGGTGATCAGAGGGCTGCAGGGCACATGCTGGGAGAGCTGGGGCTGGAGAAGGCTGCAGGCAGAGCTCAGAGCTGCAGCTCAGTGTCTGCAGGGCAGCTGCAGGCAGGCTGGGCAGGGGCTGCTCAGGAGGAGCTGTGGGGACAGGAGGAGCAGCAAGGGTCTGGAGCTGGAGCAGGGCAGAGGCAGGCTGGGGCTCAGGAGGAAGCTCTGCAGAGGGAGCCTGGGGAGGCTCTGGCACAGGGAGGGGGTGGAGGCTCCATCCCTGCAGCCATCCAAGCTCAGCCTGGCTGTGGCCCTGGGCAGCTGCTGCAGCTGGAGTCTCCTGCTCTGCAGAGCTTCCAACCCCCCTGGGTGTGTTGTGGGTGCCCTGCCCTGGGTGCCCTGCCCTGGCAGGGGCTTGGCCAGGCTGAGCTCCAGAGCTCCCTTCCCAGCTGCCCCACCCTGAGGTGCTCTGCTGCTGTGCCTCTCTCCCCTTGGCGCTGGAGCAGGGAGCGGAGCCGCCAGGAGGCCTCCTCAGAGCCCTTCTGCCCTGGTGCCCCCTGCTGCCCAGCACTGCTCTGCAGCTCCTGCTGCACAGGGCATCCTGCTGCCACACAGCTGCCCACAGGCCAAGCCCAGGGGAGGGGAAGAAACGGCCTGGAGCTGCCCTGGGGGCAGAGAGGGAAGTGGAACAGAGCCTCCTGCCTCAGCTGCCTCTGCCTGCTGCAGGCTCCAGCATCTCTTGGCCCCAAGTGCAGAGCAGAGACCTGTGGTGCTCCTCAGGGGGATGCACTGGGAGCAGTGCTGGGGGTGGGGGCTGGGAGCAGTGGGGTGGAGGCAGCCTCAGCAGCTTGCCAGGGACCCCAGGCTGGGTGCTGACACCCTGGAGGGAAGGATCCATCCCCAGGGCCCTGGGCAGGCTGCAGGGCTGGCCCCAAGGCAACCTCCTGAGGCTCAGCAAGGCCAAGGGCAAGGGCCTGCAGCTGCCTCAGGGCAAGGCCAAGCACAGAGCCAAGCTGGGTGGGGAAGGGGCAGAGAGCAGTGCTGAGGAGAAGGCCCTGGGGGTGCAGGGGGAGGAGCAGCTCCCCAGGAGGCAGCAAGGGCAGCTGGCAGCCCAGGAGCCAAGGCTGTGCTGGGCTGAGCCCCAGCAGGGTGGGCAGCAGGGGCAGGGAGGGGATTCTGCCCCTCTGCTCTGCTCACACCTCCCCTGCAGGGCTGGGGCAGCTCTGGAGCCCCCAGCACAAGGAGCTGTGAGAGAGAAGAGAGAGAGACCTGTGAGAGAGAAGGCTGCAGGGAGACCTCAGAGCAGCCTCCCAGTGCCTGAGGGGCTCCAGGAGAGCTGGGGAGGGACTCTGGGCAAGGGCTGGGAGTGCCACAGCTGGAATCTTGCCTCCAGCTCTGGGCTCCTCAGCTGGGTGAATGGAGCACTGCCACAGCTTGCCCAGGCTGAGCCCAGATGGAGCTGGAGAGAGGGATCCTGCCCCTCTGCTCTGCTCTGGGAGACCTCCCTGCAGGGCTGGGGCCAGCTCTGGAGCCCTCAACACAGGAGGGAGCTGGAGCTGAGGGAGAGGCTCCAGAGGAGGCCAGCAAGAGCCTCAGGGGCTTGGAGCAGCTCTGCTGTGGGGCCAGGCTGAGGGAGCTGGGGGGGTTGAGCCTGCAGAAGAGAAGGCTGCAGGCAGAGCTCAGAGCAGCTGCCAGGCCCTGCAGGGGCTGCAAGCAGGCTGCAGAGGGACTGCTGCCAAAGGGCTGCAGGGACAGCCCCAGGGGCAATGGTTGGAGCTGAGAGCAGAGCAGATGGAGCTTGGAGGTGAGGCAGAAGCTGTGCCCCAGGAGGCTGCTGGAAGGCTGCAAGAGGTTGCCCAGGGAGGTGGCTGTGGCCCCATGGCTGGAGCTCTGGCAGGGGAGGCTGGAGAGGGCTGTGGGCAAGCTGCTGCAGGGGAGGATGTCCCTGCTGAGGGCAGGGGCTGGGCTGGAGGGGCTCTGGAGCTGCCTTCCAGCCCAGCCAGGGCTGGGGAAGAGGATTCTGTGTTCTCTCTACAGGAAAGATGAAGACCACTGAGACCTCTGATGCTCAGCAGCTGTTATTGAAGCTTCACAAGCAGTTGGAGCAGGTTGGAGAGCTGCACACTGGCCCCCACACAGCCTGCAGAGGTGCTGGGGGTGAGGCAGGGCCTGGGTGTTGCTTTGCCCTCAGTTTCCAGTGGGCTGGTGAGACAGAAGGTGGGAAGCAGCTGGAGGAAGCAGAAGGTGATCTAGGAGCAAGTGTTCTGTAGGAGCCCTCTGTGGCTCTGTAGGGATCTGCAGAGGGAGAAGAGAAACAGCAGCCTGGGGGGAGGTGACCAAGTGCCCAGGAGCCAGCACTGGGCCCTGGAGCCCAGAAACCAGCCCTGGGCTGAGCTGCAGCCAGAGCAGGGAGAGCAGCAGCACAGGGAGGGGATTCTGCCCCTCTGCTCTGCTCTGCTCAGCCCCCACCTGCAGCACTGCCTCCAGCTCTGGGGCCCCCAGCACAAGGACCTGGAGCTGCTGGAGAGGCTCCAGAGGAGGCCCCAGAGATGAGCAGAGGCTGCAGAGCCTCCCCTGTGGGGCCAGGGCTGGGAGAGCTGGGGCTGTGCAGCCTGGAGAGGAGAAGCTCCAGGGAGACCTCAGAGCAGCCTCCCAGTGCCTGAAGGGCTCCAGGAGAGCTGGGGAGGGGGTCTGGGCAGGGGTCCCTGCCCATGACAGAGGGCTGGAGCTGGCTGAGCTCTGAGCTCCCTTCCCCCCAAGCCCTGCTGTGGCTCTGTGGGTGTTTATGAGTGAGGCAGTGCAGTGGATTTGCTTCCCCTGTGCAGATCACAGAGGCACAAACTGCCAGGGCTGGAAGGGACCCCAAGGCTCAGCCAGCCCCAACCCCTGCCACGGGCAGGGACCCCTCACCCCACAGCAGCTTGCTCACAGCCACCTCCAGCCTGGCTGCAAACACCTCCAGCCAGGAGGCTGCCACCACCTCCCTGGGCAGCCTGGGCCAGGCTCTCACCACCCTCCTGGCCAACAACTTCTTCCTCACAGCCAAGCTCCAGCTCCCCACTTCTACTTCTGCTCCAGCCCCCCACTCCTGACCCTCCCTCAGCCCCTCCAAAGTCCCTCCCCAGCTTGCTTGCAGCCCCTGCAGCTCCTGCAAGGCCACCAGAAGGTCTCCTGGGAGCCTTCTCCTCTGCAGCCTGCACAGCCCCAACTCTCTCAGCTTGTGCTCAGAGCAGCTCCAGCCCTCTGCTCCTCCTGCTGGCCCTGCTCTGGACCCCTTCCAGCCCTCCAGAGCCTTCCTGGCACAGAGGCTCCAGAGCTGGCCCCAGAGCTGCAGCTGGGCTCACAGTGGGGTCAAGCCCAGCCCCTCCCCAGCTGCCTGCTGCAGCTGCTGCTGTCTCTGGGGCTGCTGCAGTGCCCCCTGGGCCGCTGGAGCTTCCTGGGCCCTGCTGCTGCCCCTGTTATCTCTGTTACCCCTCTCCTCCCCCTGGTGGGAGGCAGGGCAACCCTAGTTATGGGGAACATGCCCACATGTGCAATGAGCACACGGTGCAGTGTTGGAACTGGAGCCACTGTTGGAGCCGTTAGAGTTGTCCTGGGGAACTGTGGAAGTAACAGCTACCCTTCTGGTATTGTTACCTCGGGTTCTGCCACTTTGCAGTTCCCTCAGTCTCCTGAAAAGATTAGCAGTTGGTTGCCCAGCCCATCTGTTCATGTTCTCACCAAACTGATCACGCAGAGTTATCCAGATACTCGCACGTGATTGCCTTGGTGGTCTGTTTTGGTTGGACCTGTTTTGGAATGACCTGTTTTGGAATGACATCCTTGGAGGACGTCTATTCCTCACAGAGGAAACCTGTATCCATCTGGAGGAAGAATTGGAATTATCTCTTTGTGCCAGTTGGGAGAATGTATTTTTAAATTCATCCTTCAGCTCTTTCATGTAATTCTCAATTTTTCCAGACAGAGTTTCAATGGCTGAAACCAGAGAAACACGTGTCATGCTATCCTCCAGTTGTCTCATCTGATCAGTGAATTGGCCAACCGTAGGAGAAGCTCCACCATAATTTCTTGCCACAATTCTGCTTGCCAGAATATTTGCATAATTAGGAGGAGCAAGTTTGATGAGCTTCTTAGCAAGACCAGTTCCTACAGGAATTTCATCAGGATTCAGAGTCTCATGGCCACCATAGAGTACCTCTCTAACAGCAAATTCTCTCAGACGCTTAATTCCCTCATCTATGGTAGTCCAGGGTTTGGCATTCCATGGAAGATCATCTCGGGAAGGATACCTCATGAGAGTTGCCATTAAAAGGCGTATCCAGAGAGTAACCTTGCCGAGAGTCCTGCCTAGATGTCTATCTATTCCATTATCCTTTGAGAGAGTTCCTAGTTGGGCTGCTGACTTGTCTCCAACTACCAGAGCTGGAGCACCTGTATCATAACATCTACCAAGCCAAGCTAGGATTGGCTCCTTATCTGCTCTGATGTAATCTTTACGCACATCCCTCAATTCTTCCCTGGGTGACGAACAGCTCTCAATGTCATCTGACTCCTCCTCCTCTGCCTCATCTTCCTGAAGTTCTTGTCCCAATAATCTTACTGTCACTCTCCTAAGAATCTGCTTAAGGTCAGGGGTACCACCTTTAGTTGTTCTGCTATCAGCAATTTGCCCTGCATCTCCATCCAGTGATGATCTCAATAACTCAGCTATATCTTTAAGACAAACCTTTTCCTCCATCTCAGCAGGGTCTCCTTGAGCAGAAGTTCCCTCACCAGGATCCTGCTGCTCTCCCCCATCAGCATCTGGATCAGCTTTGCCCTTTCCACCTCTCGTTTTTAAAACAGCTACCTGCTTAACTGGAGCTGTGTTTGGATTTACAGCTGGCTTAATAGAAGCTGACAGGTTTTGAGACGAATCAGCTGCTGTGGAGGGCACTTCCAGTCCTGCTGAAGAAGAAGGAGGAAATGGCTTTGCCCCATTAATGGCTGCCGAGGGCGTGGAAGCCATGTTAGGAGCTGCCGCTGCCGCTGGCTGATTGCCAGAGCCACCAACAGCACCGTTCAGAGCGGCCTTTCCGATGGACTTTTTAGCCTTGTCGTTAACTGATACAGATTCTGCATTCTCCTCATCACTAGATACCTCTGGGGCAGAGTTAGAGCTGCGCTTTCTGCGTTCCGACCTACGCTTAATTACAAAGCAGGCTTTCGACACTCTATATATCTTCCTCTCTTGGTACAGCGTATATAACAAGTACGCAATCCCCATCACCAGCAGCAGATTCAAACACATCACATAAATCACCTTTGGATCCCAGCCATCACTTAAAACAACCCTTTCGCCTGCCAGGATCTTAAACTCCTTTATCTCTATGGGCAGAGTGCTGGAGGTCACATTCCCGTATCTGTTAAGCCAGAAGAATCCCAGGCACCGGTCGTAAAGAAGCTGAATCTTATACTTAAACCATAAATACAATCTATACATCAAGTATCTGCCTAAGCGATCGAAAATCATTCCCATGAAGTACTTGTAGCAGTGTGCCCAGGCAGCCAAGAGGGCCAACCGCATCCTGGCCTGCATTAGGAATAGTATGGCCAGCAGGAGCAGGGAGGTCATTGTGCCCCTGTACTCTGCTTTGGTTAGGCCGCACCTTGAGTACTGTGTCCAGTTCTGGGCCCCTCAGTTTAAGAAGGACATTGAGACACTTGAGCGTGTCCAGAGAAGGGCAACAAGGCTGGTGAGAGGCCTTGAGCACAAGCCCTATGAGGAGAGGCTGAGGGAGCTGGGGCTGTTTAGCCTGGAGAGGAGGAGGCTCAGGGGTGACCTCATTGCTCTCTACAACTACCTGAAGGGTGGTTGTAGCCAGGAATGGGTTGGCCTCTTCTCCCTAGCAACCAGCACCAGAACAAGGGGACACAGTCTCAAGCTGCACCAGGGGAAGTTTAGGCTGGAGGTGAGGAGAAAGTTCTTCACCGAGAGAGTGATTCGTCATTGGAATGGGCTGCCTGGGGAGGTGGTTGAGTCTCCATCCCTGGAGGCGTTCAGGAGGGGACTGGATGTGGCACTTGGTGCCATGGTCTAGTTGTGAGGTTGTGGTTACAGGTTGGACTCGATGATCTTCAAGGTCTCTTCCAACCTTGGTAATTCTATTCTATTCTTGTAGACCAGTACCGAACAAACTGAAAAGACCAAACGCTCTAAAAGCCAAAACACTTTCATGTTTGCAACTCCGACTCGAGCAGGCAATAAATCAAGCAACCTTTTTGCCCAGCCTCTGGACAGCAATTATCCACAAGCCGCACGTTGGACCGCCAATTAAAAATATGTGGTGGAGTAGGAAGGTTCCCCCCACACACAGAAGAATTCCACAGCTAACTCAGCCGGAGAAGCAGATGAAAGCTGTATTTTACAAGCAGATATGGAATGCAATGAATATGTACAAAAACATACAATATTTACAATATATACAGAAGTATACAGCAAAGTATGTAATACAGGAAACCTTTCCCCAACCCCCCTGCGGCCAGGGGGTTCGGCCTGCCCCTCCCTTCTCCCTCCCTACCTCCCCTTTTTCCCAAAAGGGTTAGAGAGAGAGAGAAGGAAGGTAATTAAAAGGGGAAAAATTTGTTAAAGCTCAAAGCGAATGCAAAGTTAGTTTTCTTATCTGGTTAGCAAGAATCGTCCCTGCGTAGCAAGCTGTTGCTTCAGAGAGAAAAGCAGGCCAGCTCACAGTACAGGGGAAGAAGAAGACCGACTGCCCCCCCCCGACTGAAAGACCAAGCCAGAACCTACAGCCGGGTTCCACCAATGAAATTGGATTAGCATATCTCTTGTTTTCATTTATATACCAAAACATTCAGCCAGAGTGTTCAGAAAGTGTCCCTTTCTTAAAGGCACAGCCTAAACTGGTCACAGGGTGCTGGTGGAGGAGAAGCTCAACAGGAGCTCTCAGTGTGCACTTGCAGCCCGGAAAGCAAATCAGCTCCTGGGCTGCATCAGGAGAAGTGTGACCAGCAGGTCAAGGGAGGGGATTCTCACCCTCTACTCAGCCCTGCTGAGACCCCACCTGGAGTACTGCCTCCAGCTCTGGAGCCCCTATTACAGGAGGGATGTGGAGGTGCTGGAGCGTGTCCAGAGAAGGGCCAGGAGGATGAGCAGAGGGCTGGAGCACCTCTCCTGTGAGGACAGACTGAAGGAGTTGGGGCTGTTCAGTCTGGAGAAGAGAAGGCTCTGAGGTGACCTCATTGTGGCCTTCCAGTATCTGAAGGGGGCCTACAGGAAGGCTGGGGAGGGACTGCTCAGGATGTCGGGCAGTGATAGGACTAGGGGGAATGGAATGAAGCTGGAAATGGGGAGATTCAGGCTAGATGTGAGGAAGAATTTCTTCACCATGAGAGTGGTGAAGGCCTGGAATGGGTTATCCAGGGAGGTGGTTGAGGCCCCGTCCCTGGAGGTGTTTAAGCCCAGGCTGGACGAGGCTCTGGCCAGGCTGATCTAGTGTGGGGTGTCCCTGCCCATGGCAGGGGGTTGGAATGGATGATCCTTGTGGTCCCTTCCCACCCTGACTGATTCTATGATTCTATGATTCTATGATTCCTTTTAATCCCTTCAGCTTGCTCCTGAAGATGCCATCCGTGGGCTGCTATCCCTTGTTGGGCAGTTTGGGGTCCCCTCAGCTGCCTGCTGCTCCCCACAGGTGCCACCTCTGCCTGCCTGCAGCCCCAGCTGGCACCCAGGGTGGAGCCGTGCCCTTGGTCTGCAGGCCAGCCCTTGGCAGGAGCTCTGCCATCAGGTTCTGAGTGGTAGCAGCAGCCCCTGGCTGTGCCAGCCTGCCCTGAGCTGCAGGCAGGGCCTGGGTGAGCAGAGCCTGAGCTGGGCACTGGCAAGGGCAGCACGTCTGATCCACCACCCTCTGTGTGCCTCCTCCCATGCCTCCCCTCAAGCCCCTGCAATGCCAGCCTGGCCCTCAAGGCTGTTTGCTCCCGGCTCTCAGCAGGGCCCCAGCCCGCTGCATGCCTGCTGACCGCCGGCCAAGTCCCCAGGCAGCCAGGGGCAAGATCTGCACACAGCCCTGGCACCACGGGCACTGCAGCCCACACAGGCACTGCAGGGCAGCCAGGCACTGCTGGGCTTCCCTCTGGCATGCTGCTGTCCATGCCAGAGGCAGGTTTCCTGCTGGCCCCCTTCCTGCCCCACCATGCCCCAGCCCCTGCCAAGGTGCTGCCAGCAGCCTGCACAGACAGAGAACACAGCTGCCTAAGAGCTGGCAGGCAAGAAACTGCTCTGCAAGGGCAGCTCCACAGCCTCTTCCCTGGCAGCCCAAGGCTCCTCTTGAACCTGGCCCTGGCCAGCAGCCAGCCTGCCCCGGGAGCAGTGCAGCAGCCGGAGGGGAGCAGCACACACATCACAGAGCCATGGAAGGCTTGGGCTGGCAAGAGCCCTTGGAGCTCCTCCACTCCAAGCCTGCTCTGCCTCTGCCCAGGCTGGGGCTGAAGCAGGGCCTCAGCACCACAGCTCTGCCTGCTGCAAACCCCTCCAGGGATGGGCGTTCAAGCCCCTCCCTGGGCAGCCTGGGCCAGGCTTGCAGAGCCCTTGCAGGGCAGAAGTTTCTTCTCCTCCCTAAGGCAAACCTGCCCTGGGGCCAGGGGCATGGCCCCTCCTCAGCCCAGCTGCCCCTGTGCCAGAGACAGCAGCAGCAGCCCCAGCCCTGCAGCACGGTGGGACGTGGCCATGGAGCAGGGACAAGCAGCCCCTGCTCAGCACCCTGAGCCCCTCCCTGCTCTGCTCCCCTCCCCCCGGGGAGGCCCTGCCAACACCCCCAGCCCAGCAGCCCACAGCAAGGGGCCACCCCCAGTGGGCAAACCCCCCAGGGCCCAAAGGAAAGGCAACGATGAGACAGAGCCTGAGTTTGTGGCACAGAAACCAATCTCTTGCTGGCCAAAGAGAAACAAAGGGATGGAGAGAGAGACAGAAAGAGATTGCTGCTCAGCCTGGAGAAAAGAAGGCTGCGGGGAGACCTCCCAGCAGCCTCCCAGCGCCTGACAGGGGCTGCAAGGAAGGCAGGAAGGGGCTTTGGGCAAGGGCTGGGAGTGACAGGACCAGAGGCAAGCAGCTGAAGCTGGAGGAGGGCAGAGTGAGGCTGGGGAGGAGGAGGAAGCTCTTTCCAGTCAGGCTGGGGAGGCAGTGGCACAGGTTGCCCAGGGAGCTGAGGGAAGCCTCCTCCCGGAGGTGCTGAAGGCCAGGCTGGAGCAGGCCTTGGGCAGCCTGGGCTGGTGGGAGGTGTCCCTGCCCATGGCAGGGGCTTGGCCCTGCAGGAGCTTTCAGCTCCCTTCCAACCCTAACTGTTCTATCAACCTGTGACTGGATAAAGCCTGAGAATCTGTGACTCTGGCCAGCAGGAGCAGGGAAGTCCTTGTGCCCTGTGCCCAGCACTGCTGAGGCCACACCTTGAGTCCTGGGTCCAGTTCTGGGCCCCTCAGGTTAAGAAAGAAGTTGTGGTGCTGGAAGGTGTCCAGAGAAGGGCAACAGAGGTGGGGAGGGGTCTGTTGCACAGCCCTGTGAGGAGAGGCTGAGGGAGCTGGGGTTGCTTTAGCCTGCAGAAGAGGAGGCTCAGGGGAGACCTTCTTGCTGGTTTGCTTAGGTCTCTTCCAACCTGGTTAATTCTACTCTACTCTACTCTACTCTACTCTACTCTACTCTACTCTACTCTACTCTACTCTACTCTACTCTAATAAAACAATGAAATCTATGAACCTATGAACTATGGAATCTATGAACTATGAAATCTAAGAACCTAAGAACTATGAAATCTGAAAAGCTATGAACTGTGGAATCTATGACCTCTGAACCTATGAAATCTCAGAACCTCTGAGAGCCCTCAGCAAACATATCTACAGGAGCTCTAAGCAAACCCTTCCAAGGCAGCCAACAGCAGCTCTTCCTAAAACAACCTCCTGCGGCAGCGGCTTCCAACTCTGCCCCGAGCCTGGCAGCAAAGGCAGCAAGAGAGCTGTTAGGCCAAGGAGCAGCCCCTGCCCAGCAGAGCTGGGGGCTCCTGACCTGCTCAGCTGCAGGCTGGGCTGTGTCCTGATGGGCACTGGAGGTGCCCCAGCCCTGGCAGACGCTGGGCAGAGCGGCACTCTGCTGCTGGCACTAAGGCGCTGGCCTTGGCTTACACTTGGGTTGCTGAGCCCTAAGGAATGGCTGCCTGCCCGAGGTGGGTGGGTGCCAAGGGCAGGGCAAGGGTGGCAGTGGTGCCAGCAGGAGAAGGGCACAGGACAGGTGCCCAGGGCAGGGCAACCCTGGCAGTGGTGCCAGCAGGAGAAGGGCACAGGAGAGGTGCACAGGGCAGGGCAACCCTGGCAGTGGTGCCAGCAGGAGAAGGGCACAGGACAGGTGCACAGGGCAGGGCAAGGGTGGCAGTGGTGCCAGCAGGAGAAGGGCACAGGAGAGGTGCCCAGGGCAGGGCAACCCTGGCAGTGGTGCCAGTAGGACAAGGGGACAGGAGTGGTGCCCAGGGCAGGGCAACCCTGGCAGTGATGCCAGCAGGAGAAGGGGACAGACTGCTGTGTCCCTGCAGTGGGGACTCCCCACCCCTGCCACACCCCCAGCCTGGCAGGGGGTGACCCAAGCCAGCTGTGGGCACAGGGTGGGCAATACTTGCCTGTTTGGGGGGGGGAGCTCTGGTCTACCTCCATTGGCTCCTCTCCATCCTGCTCTACTTCCATGGGCTCCTCCCCGCAGCCAGCCATCCCCATCTGCTCCTCCATCCTCACCTCTTGCATCTCCACATCCACCTCCTCCACACTTCTCAGGCACAGCCTAGGCCAAGAGTCAAGCAGGGAAGGTCACTGGCCCTGGCCTGGCAGCCAAGCAGAGCTGTGGCACGGGGCTCTGGGCACCCCTGCCCCCTTTGGGTGCCTGGCCAGAGCCCTCGGGCCCCGGGGCCCCTGGGCAGCCCCCAGCAGGAGCTTGCTGCGGCTCGGGCGGCTCCTTGGCCAGCAGCACCCACCGGCAGTGAGCAGTGCGTTTGTGCAGCCACCTCCTCCTCTTCAGCTCCTTCCTCCTCTCCTTGGCTGCCTTCCGGCTCCTCTGCACCTGCCGCAGCAGAGGGGCAGGGCTGAGCGGTCCTGCTGAGCGCCCCTGGGGGGCCCCGGGCACGGAGCCTGGCCCCGGGCCTGCCCTGGCAGCCAGAAGCCGCTTCCCCTGTGCGGGGGCTCCTGCACTCTCTCTTGCACTGCGGGCAGGCCTGGGATGCCGAGGGGCCAGCCTGGCGAGGGGCAGCAAAGGCAGCAGCTCAGGCTGCGGGCAGGAGGCAGCTGCTGCCAGCAAGCAGCCCTGTGCCATCGGCCCGGCACACGCAGGCTCCCGCCCCCGCAGTGTCCCCACAGGAGGGTCCCCGGCCCATGCCACCCCCAGGGGGCAGGCTCAGGCCTGCCCGGCCCGCTGCCCCCGGGGGGCCCACCTCTCGCAGGGCAAGTTTCCTCTCCCTGCCTTTCTCCATGGGGGGCTGGGCTGTGGGCAGGCAGTGGGCAAGGTGCTGGGGCCGGTGAGCGGGGCTGGGGGGGGCGGGGCGCTGGCAGCAGAGGGCTGGGCCAGGAGCAGGGCTGAAGGGCTGCAGCGGGAGCAGGGCAGAGGGGCTGTGTTGTGCCCGTTGCCAGGCGCCGGCAGGGGCAGCTGCCCAGGGGCCGTTCCTGGCTGCCCGGGGGGATGGGCACAGCGCCTGAGGCACCTGCAGCTCCCTCGGGGACCTCTGCCCTGCCCCTGCAGAGGGATGCAGCAGACTCCTGGCCTTGCATGGATGTGCCGGGCTCGTGTCCGGCAGGGCTCCGGCAGCAGGGCAGGGACTGTGGCAGAGCTCGGGCCAGAGGCTGCCAGAAGCTTCCTTCCTTCCCTGCAGACTGCAGCTGCCTGTGGCCAAGGCCGAGCCAGTCAGCACCTGGGAGAGGACAGCAGCGCTGCAGCGCTGCCTGGCTGAGGGCACTGCAGCCCAGGGCCTGCCGTGCCAGGGACACAACCCTTGCTGCAGGCCAGCACCCTGAGGAGCTTTCCTCCTGAGGAGGAAACAACACGGAGCGGCTTGGGGCTGAGCACCACCTCCCTTGCCTGCCTCTCTGTTCCGCTGGTGGCAAGGAGAGAGCAGAGCTGGCCCCGGGAGCAGGCAGGGGCTGGGAGGCCAGGTGGTATGCCAGACCTCCAGCTCCTGCTGTCACTCAGCTGGGAAATCGGGGAATAAGTTGAGTTGATTTGGTTTCCCCAGAGCAAGACTGTCCTTTCCCCAGGAGCAGATGTGGGGAGGGAGCTCTCCCTGCCCTTTGTCTCCAGCCTCTTGCTGTCTTTTCTGCTCCTCGTGGCACTGCCAGAGGCTCCTGGGGAGAGGCAGCAAGCAGCTGCCAGGCTGAGCCCAGCAGACAGCCCTGCAGCCCAGGTGGCAGAGTTCCAGGCCCCCCTGCAGCTCGGCAGGGGAGAGGGCAGGTCTAGGCCAGAGAGCAGGCTGGGCAGAGAGGATGTGTCAGCAGCACAGCCGCTCCTCAGCAGCTCAGCACCACGAGGCTGCAGCCGCCTCAAGCAGGAGCCAGCTGCAGAAGGGCTGGGGGGTAGGAGCAGCTGGAGGAGCTGAGAGCCATCTGCTTCCCTCTGCCCCGGGGCCACAAGCGGCCAGGAGGCCGAGCCCGGCACTGCTGATGTGCTGCAGCGTGGCCAGGGCCCCGGGCGCACGATTCCTCCCTGCTGGCAAGGAGTCAGCAGTGCTGCTGGGCAGCAGCCCCAGGCTGGGCTGAGCAGCAGGCGGGAACTAGGCTGAGGAGCTGGATCGTGGCGGGCCGGGGCCAGGGACAGGAGCTGCCCCGAGGGCTGTCGGCTGGGCTCGGGGAGCGCCGGCCGGGGCTGGGCTGGGCTCAGCTTTGGGCTCCTGGCTGCAAGAAGGAGCTTGAGGAGCTGGACCGGGGCCAGGGAAGGGCAAGAAAGGTGAGGAAGGGTCTGGTGAAGAGGGCTGGGGAGGAGCAGCTGAGGGAGCTGGGGGTGCTGAGTGTGGAGCAGAGGAGGCTGAGGGAGACCTCCTTGCTCTCTGCAGCTCCCTGAGAGGAGGCTGCAGCCAGGGGGGGTTGGGCTCTGCTCCCCAGCAACAAGGGCCAAGAGGAGAGACAATGGCCTCAGGCTGCCCCAGGGGAGGCTCAGCTTGGAGAGGAGAAGAAACTTCTTCCCTGAAAGGAAGAGGAGAAGGCTCCCAGGAGACCTCCTGGTGGCCTTGCAGGAGCTGCAGGGGGCTGCAAGCAAGCTGGGGAGGGACTTTGGAGGGGGTGAGGGAGGGACAGGAGTGGGGGGGCTGGAGCAGAGCTAGAAGTGGGGAGCTGGAGCTTGGCTGTGAGGAAGAAGTTGTTGGCCAGGAGGGTGGTGAGAGCCTGTCCCAGGCTGCCCAGGGAGGTGGTGGCAGCCTCCTGGCTGGAGGTGTTTGCAGCCAGGCTGGAGGTGGCTGTGAGCAAGCTGCTGTGGGGTGAGGGGTCCCTGCCCATGGCAGGGGGTTGGGGCTGGCTGAGCCTGGAGCTCCCTTCCAGCCCTGACAGCTCTCTGGGTCTATGGTGTGAGGGTGGTGGAGCCCCTGGTGCAGGCTGTCCATAGGGGTTGTGGAGTTTGAGAGTGGAGAGGAGGAAGAAATTGTTGGCAGTGAGGCTGGGGAGACTCTGGCACAGGCTGCCCAGGGAGGCTGTGGCTGCCTCCTGCCTGGAGGTGTTGAGGGCCAGGCTGGATGAGGCCCTGAGCAAGCTGGGGCTGGTGGGAGGTGTCCCTGCCCATGGCAGGGGGCTGGTACTGGACGAGCTTTGATGTCCCTTCCAACCCCAACCCATTCTGGGGTTCTCTGGTCATCACTCATCAGCAGTGCCCCAGCTGCAGGCCCCTGGACCAGCCAGGTGCCAGCTGTGGGCTGGCACTGCCCACTGTGCTGGGAGCAGTGGTGCTGTGTTCCAACTGCCCTGCAGCAGGAAGCCACCAAGAGGCGTCTGCAGGGCAAGGAGAGCAGAAGGCAGCCTGAGAGTGTCTGCAGGGCCTGGCAGGGCCTGGGAATGGGGGTTGGACCTTTCCTGCCAGCCAGCAGCCCAGCTAGTGTCTGGGAGTACCTTGGCTTCTGCACATGCTGTTCCCAACCTTGCCTGCCCTGCTGAGCCCACAGCTGGAGGGTCCTGTCCAGCCCTGGGCTCCCCAGCCCAAGAGGGACAGGGAACTGCTGGAGAGAGCCCAGCAGAGGCTATGAGGATGATGAAGGGCCTGGAGCAGCTCTGGGAGGAGCAAAGGCTCAGAGCCCCTGGGGCTGAAAGCCTGGAGCAGAGCAGCCCCAGAGGGCAGCTGAGCAATGCTCAGCAGGAGCTCAAGGCTGGGGGGCAGGAGGCTGGGGCCAGGCTGGTGCCAGGGGTGCCCAGGGACAGCACAAGGGGCAGTGGGCACAAAGTGGACCCCAGGAGGTTGCATCTGAAGCTGAGGAGAAAGGTGTTTGGTGTGAGGGTGCTGGAGCCCCTGGAGCAGGCTGCCAGAGAGGTTGTGGAGTCTCCTGGTGTGGAGAGCTTGCAACCCCCCTGGGCATTGTGCTCCTGGGCAAGCTGCTGTGGGTGCCCTGCTGGGGTAGGGGGTTGGAGTGGGTGAGCTCCAGAGGTCCCTCTGCCCCTCCTGCTGTGCCTCTCTGGGCCCTGTGCCATGCCCCTCACGCTGGGCAGTGTTGATCCCTCTGTTCTCTCTTGTGTTTTGGTGCCCACAGGTGCCCCCCCTCTGCCTGGGACAGCTGCTGGCAACTGTGTGGGACAGCACAGGGTAGGTTCCCTCCCTGCCCCATCCAGACCCCCTGTGGGTGCCCTGCAGCAGGAGAAAGCTCCTTTGGGAGGGCAGCCCCGGGGAGCTGCAGGAGTGGGGGTCTGTGAGCCCCTAGCAGACCTCCCGAGGAGCAGGGGAGGGCAGGGGGCGAGGTGCTCAGGGGAGGGAAAGGCTCCTCTGCCCCAGCTGCTCCTCTGCCCCTGCCCAGCTCCAGAGCACCAAGGCTTGGGGTGCCCAGAGGTGAGGCTGGCAAAGCTCCTCTGCCCTGGGCTGGTTTCAAAGGGGAAGGGGAAGCAGGAGCAGCGTTCAGGTGAGCAGGGGGAGAGACCCCTGGGTTAGCCCCTCGGGAGGCAGCTGCTGCCCTGCCAGCGCTTTGGTCACCATCACTCCCCCCACCCAAGGCCCATGGGACCACCAGCTCCAGAGTACAAACACTTGGGGTGCCCAGAGGTGAGGCTGGCAAAGCTCCTCTGCCCTGGGCTGGTTTCAAAGGGGAAGGGGAAGCAGGAGCAGCGTTCAGGTGAGCAGGGGGGAGAGACCCCCTGGGTTAGCCTCTCGGGAGGCAGCTGCTGCCCTGCCAGCGCTTTGGTCACCACCAGCCGTGTCCCATGGGGCCACCAACCGGGTTGGTGGTTCAAGTCCTAAGTGACCTTGACCCAAAGGACCCCAAAGCAACCCAACAGCTCCTGAGTGCCAGCAAAGGCAGAGGGCAAGGCCAAGGGGAAGCTCAGGAGGTGAACACGTGTCCTGCCTGGGCTGCTGGGAGCCGCCACCTCCCTGGCAGCCCCGTGGGTGCTGCTGGGGCTCTGCCAGCGGTGCCAGCAGGGCAGAAGATGCTGCTGCCAGTGCTGCCTAAGCAGGCTGTGGGCTGGGGCTCTTCTCTTCCTGCCCAGATCCTGCTGAAAGGCTGCTCTGCCCAGCATGGCTTCTATGTTTTCAAGTACATCTACTCCTTCTCCACGCGGAGGAACCAGACCCACATAAAGGTGAGGGGGGGGCTGGGGAGGGGGTTGGGGGGAGGCACAGCAGGTCCTGGGCTGGGCTGTGCCACCCCCCCACGCAGCCTGCAGGCCCCCAGGCAGCCTCTGACCTCTCCCTTGTGTGTCCTGGCCAGAAGGAAGGGGCTGGCAGCCGGGATGCCCTCCCCAGCCGTGGGCTGGGTGTGGACGGTGCCAGGCAGGGGCCGACAGAGGAGGGAGCAGCCCCGGGGCGAGATGGCAGCGTTGAAGTGATGGAGAAGGGCACTGGCCTCAAGCCCCAGAACCACAGCTGCCCGGGGAGCTGCAGGAGTGGGAGTGCAGACCTCCCAAAGAGCAGGGGAGAGCAGAGTCTGACTCTGAGACTCTGAGACTGTCATTCTGTGACTCTGATTCTGTGACTCTGTGACTCTGATTCTGTGACTCTGTGACTGTGACTGTGACTCTGACTGTTATTCTCTGATTCTGTGACTCTGGCTCTGTGACTCTGTGACTCTGTGACTGTGAATATGATTCTGTGACTCTCATTCTGTGACTCTGACTCTGTGGTTCTGGTTCTTTGAGTCTGTGACTGTGACTGATTCTGTGACTCTCATTCTGTGCTCTGTGACTCTGACTTCAATTCTCTGAATCTGTGACTCTATTCTTTGACTCTTTCTGTGACTGTGATTCTGTGACTGATTCTGTGACTGTGACTTTGATTCTCTGACTCTCTGACTCTGTGACTCTGTCTCTGTGATTCTATGACCCTCCTTCTGTAACTCTCTGACTCTGTGACTCTGTCTCTGTGATTCTATGACCCTCATTCTGGGACTCTGTGACTCTGTGGCTCTGAATTTGTGACCCTGATTCTGTGACTCTGCCTCTGTGGTTCTTTGCTTCCGTGGTTCTGAGATCCCAACACCTCCTCCTGCTCCCCATCCACACCGGTTACCCCCACACCGACTCCTCTGCTGGCCCCCGGGCTGTGAGGCAGCCTCAGAGGAGCGCCAGGACCGGAGTCACCCTTGCTGCCAGAGCAGCAGCACCACTTGGTGGGCACAGGAGGATGCACAGCTGTGCCCTGCAAGCCCGGCCTGCAGCAAACAAACATCAGCAGGGCCATAAGTCCAGTTCCAACCCTGGACTTCTAGAGGGCTAACTTTGCCCTCTTCAGGACTCTGCTTGGAGGTATCTCTCAGGCTAGGGCTTCAGGAGGAAGGGGGAAGCCCAAGAGAGCTGCTTAATATTCACAGAATCACAGAATCAGCCAGGTTGAAAGAGGCCTCCAAGACCATCAGGTGCAACCAACCACCCAACCCTATCCAATCAGCCAGACCATGGCACCAAGGGCCTCATCCAGGCTCTGCTTGGACACCACCAGGGATGGTGACCCCACCACCTCCCTGGGCAGCACATCCAAAGGCCACTCTCTGGGAAGAAATTCTTTCTAAGCTCCAGTCTAAACTTTCCCCTGTCACAGCTTGAGACTGTGTCCTCTTGTTCTGCTGCTGGGGGCCTGGGAGAAGAGGTCAAACCCCCCCCGGATACAACCTCCCTGCAGGGAGCTGGAGAGAGCAAGAAGGTCTCCCTAAGCCTCCTCTGCTCCAGGCTGAGCAACCCCAGCTCCCTCAGCCTCTTCTTGTAGGGTTGTGCCCCAGACCCCTCCCCAGCCTTGTGCCCCAGACCCCTCCCCAGCTCTGTTGCCCTTCTCTAGACACCTTCCAGCAGCTCAACCTCTCTCCTAACCTCAGCAGCCCAGAGCTGGACACAGGACTCAAGGGGAGGCCTCAGCAGTGCTGAGCACAGGGCACAAGGACTTCCCTGCTCCTGCTGGCCACACTCTGCCTGACCCAGGCCAGGCTGCCCTTGGCCTTCTTGGCCCCCTGGGCACACTGCTGCCTCCTCTTCAGCTGCTCTCCCCCAGCACCCCCAGCTCCCTCTCTGCCTGGCTGCTCTCAGCCCCTCTGCCCCCAGCCTGTGGCACTGCCTGGGGTTGCTGTGGCCAATGTGCAGCACCTGGCACTTGGATGTCTTCAATCTCCTGCCCTTGGACTCTGCTCTATACCCCTCCCCAGCCTTGGGCCCCAGACCCTTCCCCAGCCTTGTGGCCCAGACCCCTCCCCAGCCTTGTGCCCCAGACCCTTCCCCAGCTTTGTTGCCCTTCTCTGGACACCTTCCAGCATCTCAACATCTTCAGACATTACCTCCTCCAAGCTCAAGAAAAATCTGTCCACGGGGGCTGGTGGGAGGTGTCCCTGCCCATGGCAGGGGGTTGGAGCTGGATGAGCTTTGAGGCCACTTCCAACCCAACCCATGCTGGGATTTTATGGAAGGCATGCAGCTGCTCACAGAGTCTGCTGCCTCCCCCTGCCCCTGCTTCCCCTCTCTGCCTCTGCTTCCCCTCTCTGCCTCTGCTTCCCCTCTCTGCCTCTGCTTCCCCTCTCTGCCTCTGCTTCCCTACTCTGCCCCTGCTTCCCCCTCTCTGCCCCTGCTTCCCCTCTCTGCCTCTGCTTCCCCTCTCTGCCTCTGCTTCCCCTCTCTGCCTCTGCTTCCCCTCTCTGCCTCTGCTTCCCCTCTCTGCCTCTGCTTCCCCTCTCTGCCCCTGCTTCCCCCTCTCTGCCTCTGCTTCCCCTCTCTGCCTCTGCTTCCCCTCTCTGCCCCTGCTTCCCCCTCTCTGCCTCTGCTTCCCCTCTCTGCCTCTGCTTCCCCTCTCTTCCTCTGCTTCCCCTCTCTGCCTCTGCTTCTCCTCTCTGCCTCTGCTTCCCCCTCTCTGCCTTTGCTTCTCCTCTCTGCCTCTGCTTCTCCTCTCTGCCTCTGCTTCCCCCTCTCTGCCTCTGCTTCCCCTCTCTGCCCCTGCTTCCCCCTCTCTGCCCCTGCTTCCCCCTCTCTGCCTCTGCTTCCCCTCTCTGCCTCTGCTTCTTCTCTCTGCCTCTGCTTCCCCCTCTCTGCCTTTGCTTCTCCTCTCTGCCTCTGCTTCTCCTCTCTGCCTCTGCTTCCCCCTCTCTGCCTCTGCTTCCCCCCTCTTCCTCTGCTTCCCTCCCTCTTCCTCTGCTTCCCCTCTCTGCCTCTGCTTCCCTCCCTCTGCCTCTGCTTCCCCCCTCTGCCTCTGCTTCCCCTCTCTGCCTCTGCTTCCCCTCTCTGCCTCTGCTTCCCCTCTCTGCCTCTGCTTCTTCTCTCTGCCTCTGCTTCCCCCTCTCTGCCTTTGCTTCTCCTCTCTGCCTCTGCTTCTCCTCTCTGCCTCTGCTTCCCCCTCTCTGCCTCTGCTTCCCCCTCTTCCTCTGCTTCCCTCCCTCTTCCTCTGCTTCCCCTCTCTGCCTCTGCTTCCCTCCCTCTGCCTCTGCTTCCCCCCTCTGCCTCTGCTTCCCCTCTCTGCCTCTGCTTCCCCTCTCTGCCTCTGCTTCCCCTCTCTGCCTTTGCTTCTCCCCTCTGCCTCTGCTTCCCCCTTCTGCCTCTGCTTCTCCCTTCTGCCTCTGCTTCCCCTCTCTTCCTCTGCTTCTCCCTTCTGCCTCTGCTTCTCCCTTCTGCCTCTGCTTCTCCCTTCTGCCTCTGCCTCCCCTCTCTGCCTCTGCTTCCCCTCCCTGCTCTGCCTCCCCCCTCTGTTTCCCCCTCATCCTCTGCTTCCCCTCTCTTCCTCTGCTTCCCTCCCTCTGCCTCTGCTTCCCCTCTCTGCCTCTGCTTCCCCTCTCTGCCTCTGCTTCCCCTCTCTGCCTCTGCTTCCCCTCTCTGCCTCTGCTTCCCCCTCTGCCTCTGCTTCCCTCCCTCTGCCTCTGCTTCCCCTCTCTGCCTCTGCTTCCCCTCTCTGCCTCTGCTTCCCCCTCTGCCTCTGCTTCCCCTCACCCCTGCACTCTGCAGCTCCCCTTGCAAGCACAGAACCATGGAATCCTTTTGGCTGCAAACACAGAGTCACAGAATGCTGGGGGCTGGAATGGACCTCCAGAGATCATCCAGTCCAAGCCTCCTGCCAAGGGGGCAGCTCACCCAGGAACACATCCAGGGGGGCTGGAAAGTCTCCAGAGCAGGAGACTCCACAACCCCTCTGGGCAGCCTGCTCCAGGCCTCCAGCAGCCTCACCCCAAAGATGTTTCTGCTCCTGTTGAGATGGAGCCTCCTGGGTTCCAGTTTGTGCTGTCCCTGGGCACCACTCAGCAGAGCCTGGCCCCAGCCTCCTGCCCCCCAGCCTTGAGCTCCTGCTGAGCATTGCTCAGCTGCCCTCTGGGGCTGCTCTGCTCCAGGCTCTCAGCCCCAGGGGCTCTGAGCCTTTGCTCCTCCCAGAGCTGCTCCAGGCCCTTCATCATCCTCATAGCCTCAGCTGGACTCTCTCCAGCTCCCTCTTCATCTGGGCTGCCCAGGACTGGACACAGTGCTCCAGGTGTGACCTCAGCAGGGCAGAGCAGAGGGGGAGAGTAGAAGCTCTCTTGACCTGCTGGTTGCACTCTCCTTGATTGCACCCCAGGAGACCCTTGGCCTCGTGGGCCACAAGGGCACTTTGCTGCCTTGTGGGGAGCTCCTTTGTCCCCCAAACATGGAAAGAACTTGCAGAAGGTCAAATCCAACCAACCTTGCCCCAAATCGCAGCACCCCTGGGGGAGAAAAGCAGCAAGAGAGACCTCAGAGCTCACTGTGGGCTTCTGCTGGGTTTAATGGTACAGAGAACAGGATGGCACTGCAAGAACAGGAGGCACAACCCGGCTCTGACAGCCAGGTGACAAGAGGGGACCACAGGATGCTGTCTGTACCCCTCTCACAAAATGCCACGTGGGAGCCCCTGCCCAGCTGGCCCCTGGCACACCGCTGCGCCCAGGCGCTGGCTGTGGCTTGGCCTCCTGCAGCGCGGGACCTGGAGCCCGCAGAAGGCTTCCACTGGCACCCGGGCAGAGGCTTTAGGGCAGTGGCAGGGGGGAGGGCAGAGACCTTTCTGCCCAGCGTGCCCGGGCGCAGCTCCCCGCCCGCGGTGCCCGCCTGCCACCCTGCCCTGGGGGCAAGCAGGCAGCACCCACCATGCTGGCACTCGCAGCCCTCGGCTGCTCGCCACTTTGGGGTAAGGAATGGATTCCTGGCTCTGCTTCGGTGCTTCCCCTGTGCCTGGCACCTCCTCCTCCACAGCCCGCCCAGGTCGAGCCCTGGCGAAGCTGCCTCCGTCTCACCCACGGACCCTGCTCAGCAGGCAGAGGGCAGCCAGGCCCGGACAGCAAATAAATACCCACCCCCTCCTCCTCCCGCTAGCCCCCACCCCCCCAGCGCCCGCGGGGGCTGTGGGCACAGGTCAGTAGCCGTCCTGGCAGTCGTTGTCGTCGTAGTCAGCGGCGGGCTTGTGGCGGTGGGCGCCCGGCCGCCTCCGCCGGCTGCCGCTCTCCAGGCTCTGCGGCGAGCTGGCATCGCCGCGGCTGCTGCTGGCGTCCTCCTGGGAGCGGCTCTCCTCCTCCTCGTCGTCATCGTCCCCCTGCTGGGAGTCGCTGTTGCTCTCTGTGGAGCTGCTGTCCTCCCCTGTGTTGTCCTCCTGGCTGCCATCCTCCTGCAGGGATGAGCTGCGGCTCTCTGCCGAGGCGCTCGGCGTGTCCCCGTCGGGGGCAGAGTCATTCTCCTCCTCCTCTGACTCCTCCACAGTGTCCTCCGCCGACTGGCTCTGCTCGCTGACATCTTCCCTGGACTTGCTCTGGTTTCCCTCTTCTTCCTCAGACTCGCTGTCGGGGGCGGAGGGCTCGCTCCTGTCCTCTGCGGACTCCTGGTCCTGCTGCTCCTCCAGGTCCCGGCTGTCCCCGTGCTCGTCGGACCTGCTCTGCGTCTCCTGGGAGATCTCCTCTGGCGACTCCCGGAGCTGCTCATCGGCCTGCTCGGCGCTGTCCTCCCTGGACTCGCTGTCCTCACTCTCCCTGGAGGGGCTGTCCTCCCCATCCTCATCCTCCTCGGAGCGGCTGGGGCTGTTTTCCTCCGACGGGCTGGCGTCAGGCTCCTGCGAGTCGCTGTTGTCCTCCACGGAGGGGCTGTCCTCCTCCGAGTCAGCCTCCTCCAGCTCCGGGGACCTGCTGTCCCCCTCCTCCCAGCGGTGTGAGCCAGCACCCTGGCCACTCTCTCGGCTGCCCCCCAGGGCACGGGGGCCGGCGCGGTGCCCTCTGTAACTGCCGCCCAGGCCGTCGAAGACGGAAGGGTCATCCCCCTGCATGCCTTCATCCCCGAAGTCGTAGCTCTCCTCGTTCTCCTCCTCCTGCTGGCTGCTGCTGCTGTGCCCTCCCTGCCTGTAGCGGCTGCCGAGGTAGTTCCTGTACCTCCAGTGGTCCTCCCCGGCGCTTTCGCTGCTGCTGCTGCTGCTGCTGTCGCCGCGTCCCCACCGGCCCCGCGGCCAGCGCCGTGACCACCGTCCCCGTCGGCCCCGGCCGCGTAAGTAGGACGTTCTCCCCTCTCCTCCTCCCCGTTCTGATCGAAGCTGTCGTCTCCACTTTCATCCTCCTCGTCCGGGAAGCCCCCGGCGTGGGAGGGAAGCGCCGAGCGCAGGGCCGTGGTGCCCTCTGTGGTCACCGTCGTCGGTGTCACGGGCATCCTCCTCCTGGGGGGTGACAAAGGCAGCAGCTTGCAGGTCACAGTATCACAGCACCACGGGACAGTAGAGGTTGGAAGAGACCTCCAGAAACCATCCAGCCCAACTCCCCCCTGCCACAGCAGCATCACCCAGGGCAGTCCTCACAGGAATGCATCCAGGTGGGGTTGGAAAGGCTTCGGAGCAGGAGACTCCACAACCTCTCTGGCAGCCTGCTCCAGGCCTCCTGCAGCCTCACCCCAAAGAAGTTTCTCCTCCTGTTCAGCTGTAACCTTCTCTGCTCCAGTTTGTCTCCACTGCTCCTTGGGTTACTCCTGAGCACCACCCAACAGAGCTTGGCCTCCTCCCCTTGCCCCCCAGCCCTCAGCTATTGAGAGGCATTGATCGGATCCCTCTCAGCCTTCTCCTCTCCAGGCTCACCACCCCAGGGGCTCTCAGTCTCTCTCCACAGGAGAGATGCTCAGGTCCCCAACTCCTCCTCCTGGCTCTGCCTTGGGCTCTCCCCAGCAGCTCTCTGTCTCTCTGCCCCTGGGGAGCCCAGAGCTGGGCACAGGATTGCAGCTGTGGGCTCAGCAGGGCAGAGCAGAGCAGAGGGGGAGCAGAACCTCCCCAGCCCTGCTGGCCACACTCTTCCTGCTGCCCCCCAGGCCCCCATTGGCTCTCTCGGCCCCCAGGGCCCTTTGCTGTCCCATGCAGCCCTTGCTGCCCAGCAGCACCCCAAGGTCTTTCTCCATGGAGCTGCTCTGCAGCAGGGCAGCCTCTGAGCTGTCCTGGTGCCTGCTCTCAGTAGCGCTCACCACAGGCTGCACTGACCAGCAGCAGGCGTGGGGCTGAGCTCACTCTCCTGGCCAGGAGAGACATCCCTGGCCTGCTCACTCACCAGGAAACCAAGGCTGTTCCCATCCCAGGCACTTGCATCCCCATGGTCCACCTGGTTCAGGTGCTGAGCCTCCCCAGCTCTGCCTCCCTGGCCGTGGCCACCGTGCTCAGCCAGCTCCTCGCCCACGGCATTCCCACTCGCTGGCTCCCTGACCAGGGAGTTGTCCCCTCTGCCTGCACTGGCAGGGGAATGTCTGCTACCTCCAGCACCCAGGAGGTCACCCAGCTTGTTGCTGTCCTCTTCAGTGGCTGTGTCCTGCAGGCAGAAGGTGACACAGTGCTTTGGTTTGGTAAACGCAGCTGCACAGAGGGCTGCTGCTGCTGCTGCTGCTGCTGCTGCTGCTGCTGCTGCTGCTGCTGTTGCTGCTGCTGTTGCTGCTGCTGCTGTTGCTGCTGCTGCTGCTGCTGCTGCAGGGACGGAGGCTGCTCCTAAGCCATGCAAGAGCTCAAGCCTTCCCCCATTGCTCTTTCTGCTGATGAAATCAGAAGGGCCATGCAGAAAAGCCCAAGCAAGCCAGGATGGTTCAGAGCACAGAAACTCCTTTGTCAAGACCAACCCAGCAGAATGCCCCTGGGGAGCTGGGAACGACCCCAGCCAGGCCAGGTGAGGCAAAAGGAGGTGAAACCAAGCCAGCCTGGCAGGCAGGTGAAGCTCACAGAGACCTGCTGAAGCAGCAGCTCTTCCCCCAAGTGCCTGGCCCCAGGACGCCTGCCCAGGGCCGGATCCCAACCCTGAGCCTGCTCCGGGCAGGACCGAGGGCAGCTCCTGACTTACCTCCCGCTCGGCACCGGGGTGGGGGTGGGCAGGCTCACGGCTGGGCACCTAAAGGCGGCCAGGAGACATCTGATGAGTGATGGGTGAGCCTTGGCAGGGTGAAACTGATGGGGGAAGGGGGTTGGGTAGCTGCCCAGGGGGTACTTACAGGGTGAGCAGAGGCTACAGCCCAGAGGAGCAGCACCAGGAACGCAGCCCTCGACTTGGTTGTGGTCCCTGAGACTGCGACAAGGAGCAAAGTGTTTGCACACCAGGGCAAAGCATCATGCCCCTGGCTGCAGCTTGGCCCCACAAAGCCCTTCCAACTGATGCAGCCTTGCCAGCCCATCCCATGGTGCCCCTCAGCCTGGCATGGCATCAGACAACCCAAGGATTTCATGGAATCACAGAGCTGCCAGGGCTGGAAGGGAGCTCCAGGCTCAGTCAGCCCCAAGCCCCTGCCACGGGCAGGGACCCCTCCCACCACAGCAGCTTGCTCACAGCCACCTCCAGCCTGGCTGCAAACACCTCCAGCCAGGAGGCTGCCACCACCTCCCTGGGCAGCCTGGGCCAGGCTCTCACCACCCTCCTGGGCAACAACTTCTTCCTCACAGCCAAGCTCCAGCTCCCCACTTCTAGCTCTGCTCCAGCCCCCCCACTCCTGTCCCTCCCTCACCCCCTCCAAAGTCCCTCCCCAGCTTGCTTGCAGCCCCCTGCAGCTCCTGGGAGGCCACCAGAAGGTCTCCTGGGAGCCTTCTCCTCTGCAGCCTGCACAGCCCCAACTCTCTCAGGCTGTGCTCAGAGCAGAGCAGCTCCAGCCCTCTGCTCCTCCTCCTGGCCCTGCTCTGGACACCTTCCAGCCCCTCCAGAGCCTTCCTGCCACAGAGGCTCCAGAGCTGGACACATCAATAAGGCTGGGAAGGGGGGGGAAGGCTGGGAGGGGGAATAAGGCTCCTCCAGGAAACTCCCCCAGCCCCCATGCCAAACTCTGCTCTTTTCACCCTGGGCATGCCCCGAAAGCAGCCCCGAAAGCAACCCAGACCCTTACCTGGAGCCATGGCGCAGGTCTGGTGCCTCCTGTGGCGCCGGGGAGGGGACGAGCTGGCCGCCTGCCTTCGGGCTGCCCGGGGGCTGTGTGCCCCGGCGCCGCCACCGCCGGGCATTTAACTGCTGCCCGGCGCTGCCCCCCGGGCCGAGGGCGGCCAATGGCACCGGCGGGCAGCGCGGGGAAGGTGCCGCCGGGCCGCGGCCTCCCACGCTTCCTCCGGGACACCGGCCCCCAAAAAAGCTCCTTGCGGTCCGCAGGCGGCCGGGCCCCGGCCGGCAGTTAATGACCTGCCCCGCCGGGCTGTGTTTTGGCTGCTAAATCCGTCCCGTTCACACACTTCCCCCCTCCCACCCCTCCCCGGGCACCGGCAAACAGCCGCGGGGGCACCCACGCCCCAGCAGCGGCCCCGGGCTGCCGGCGTCCTGGCACCGGCAGCTCTGCTGGGACCCTGCCCCCCGCCCAGGGCTCAGCCGTCCCCCCGGCCCCTGCCCCTTGTGCCCGCACACAAGGCAGGAAGGAATCACTGAGTCACTGAAGGGCTGGAAGGGAGCTGTGGAGAGCTCCCAGCCCAAGCCCCCTGCCAGAGCAATGCGATGCAATACAATACAATACAATGCAATACAATACAATACACCAGGTTGAAAGAGACCTTCAAGATCATCACGTCCAACCCATCAACCAATCCAACCCACCCAAACAGCTAACCCATGGCACCAAGCACCCCATCCAGTCTCCTCCTGAGCACCTCCAATGAAGGTGACTCCACCACCTCCCTGGGCAGCACATTCAATGGGCAATCATTCTCTCTGTGTAGAACTTCTTCCTAACATCCAGCCTGAACCTGCCCTGGCACAGCCTGAGACTGTGTCCTCTTGTTCTGGTGCTGGCTGCCTGGGAGAAGAGACCAACCTCTGCATGTCTACAACCTCCCTTCAGGTAGCTCTAGAAAGCAATAAGGTCTCCCCTGAGCCTCCTCTTCTCCAGGAGCAGAGGATCCAGCCCAGGGCACACAGGAACACCTCCAGCCAGGGCTGCAGAAGCTCCACACAAGGAGACTCCACAAGCTCTCTGGGCAGCCTGCTCCAGGCCTCTGGCAGCCTCCCAGGCAAGAAGTTCCTCCTGCTGCTGAGCTGCAAGCTCCTGGGCTGCACTTGCCAGCCCTTGCCCCTCGGCCTGTGCCAGGGCAGAGTGAGCAGAGGCTGTCCCTGTGCCTCCCTTCCTGCCCCCCAGCCCTCAGCTCTCGAGAGACATTGATCAGATGCCTCTCAGCCTTCTCCTCTGCACACTCAGCACCCCCAGGGCTCTCGGCCTCTCCTCCCCAGGCAGTGCTGCAGTGCCTTCAGCAGCCTTGGAGCCTGCCTTGGCCTCTCTGCAGCAGCTCCCTGTCCCTCCTGAGCTGGGGAGCCCAGAGCTGGAGGCAATCTTGCAGGGGAGGTCTCAGCAGGGCAGAGCAGAGGGGGAGCAGAACCTCCCTGGCCCTGCTGGCCACACTGCTCCCAATGCACCCTGGTGTGCTGGTGCATGCCAGGCAGGGTGGCACTGGGTGATCTCTCAGGTCCCTCCCAGCCCAACGTGTTGTGTGAGCAGAAGCAATTGTCCTCATGCCCAGAAGGGACTCTTTGGCATAACCTGACCCAGAGCAGCAGACAGGGAGATAACCTCTGCCCCTGCAGGGCAGGCTGCCTGGGGAGGAACCACTGCATGGCAGGGGCTGGAAGGGACCTCTGGAGCTCATCCAGTCCAACCCCCACCAGGGCAGGGCACCCAGGGCAGGGCACCCAGAACACAGCCAGGGGGGTTGGAAAGGCTCCAGAGCAGACTCCACAACCTCTCTGGGCAGCCTGCTCCAGGCTCCAGCAGCCTCACAGGGACAAAGTTTCCCCTCCTGTTCCCCTGGCACCTCCTCTGCTCCAGCTTGCCCCCAGTGCCCCTTGTGCTGCCCTTGGCCATCCCTGAGCAGAGCCTGGCTCCAGCCCTGCACAGCTTCATCCCCAGCAAGGAGCTCCCCCTCAGGCTCCTCTGCTCCCAGCTCCAAGCCCCAGCTGCCTCAGCCTGGCCTCACAGGGAGATGTTGCCCTGGCTGCAGCAGCTCTGTGCCTCTGGGCTGGACTCTCTCAAGCAGCTCCCTGAGCCGCTGCTGGAGCTGAGGGGCCCAGAGCTGGAGAGCAGATTGCAGCTGTGGCCTCAGCAGGGCAGAGCAGAGGGGCAGCAGCAGCTCTCTGAGCTCCTCCCCACAGCCCTTCTGCTGCAGCCCAGGCTGCCCTTCGCCTCTCTCCTGGTTGGGGAGAAGCTGGCCAGGAGCAGGCAGGGGGAGGCTGCAGCACAGGAGGCCAAGGGCAGCCTGGGCTGCACCCAAAGCAGTAAGGCCAGAGCTGAAGAGAGGGATCCTGCCCCTCTGCTCTGCTCTGGGGAGACCTCCCCTGCAGGGCTGGGGCCAGCTCTGGAGCCCTCAACACAGGAGGGAGCTGGAGCTGAGGGAGAGGCTCCAGAGGAGGCCAGCAAGAGGCTGAGGGGCTTGGAGCAGCTCTGCTGTGGGACAGGCTGAGGGAGCTGGGGGGTTGAGCCTGCAGAAGAGAAGGCTGCAGGCAGAGCTCAGAGCAGCTGCCAGGCCCTGCAGGGGCTGCAAGCAGGCTGCAGAGGGACTGCTGCCAAAGGGCTGCAGGGACAGCCCCAGGGGCAATGGTTGGAGCTGAGAGCAGAGCAGATGGAGCTTGGAGGTGAGGCAGAAGCTGTGCCCCAGGAGGCTGCTGGAAGGCTGCAAGAGGTTGCCCAGGGAGGTGGTTGTGGCCCCATGGCTGGAGCTCTGGCAGGGGAGGCTGGAGAGGGCTGTGGGCAAGCTGCTGCAGGGGAGGATGTCCCTGCTGAGGGCAGGGGCTGGGCTGGAGGGGCTCTGGAGCTGCCTTCCAGCCCAGAGCTCTCTGTGCCTCTATGACTGTGCAAGGGCCACGCAGCTGCTGTGTGCCTCAAGCCTCTTCCTCCTTCCTCCTACCCTGCCATGCAGGGAGGCCACCCCGACCCTGCTGCTGTCCCCACAGGCCCTTGGCCTCAGGACAGGCAGCACTGAGCTGCTGCTCTCATGGGCACAGACCTCCAGCAGCTGTTTTCCTGCCCCCTGCCCCGCTGCAGGTACCGTGGGATGTATTTTCCTCTCGACCTGTGACAAAATTATACCCCTTGTCCCCTGCCAGATATGAGTTCACTCTGGCAGCCTTTTTTAGGCACCTCCAACAATTAGCAGCTTGGGTTGGGTCGGGTTTTTTGGTCCCAACCCTGCATTTAACTCGGCCCCCAAGGACCTGCTGCTGCCTCCCAGCCGAGGTGAGGAACCGACCTGGCGAGCAGGGGGTAAACACTGCGCTGGGGCTGAGCACCCCAGGGGCACCTCCCTTCCCTCTGGTGGCCCCCAAACGCCTGTGGCAACAGACCTGAGAGCTCAAAGGCCAAGGTCTGTCACAGAGCCCCCAGCAGCCTCCCTCCCCTGCAGCCACCGCACAGCAGCTGAGAGCCAAACTGCCCAGAGCCGAGCCCGAGGTCTGCTCCCTGCAGAGGCACAGTGCAGGAGTGGAATCACTCCCCCAGCATCCCAGGCCTGCCCCTGGGGACTTCCCACCCCCCAGGACCACAGAAATCGCAGAGCCACAGAGACCTGCAGGCTGGGGCAGAGCCTGGGGAGCCCCAAGTCCAACCCCTGCCCTGCCAGGCTCACCCCTGAGCCCCAGCCCCAAGCCCCACAGCCAAACCCCTCCAGGCCTGGGCACTCCAGCCCCTCCCTGGGCAGCCTCTGCCACTGCCTGACCGCTCTGGCTGGGCAAAGCTTCTCCCTCCTGCCCAGCCTGAGCCTGCCCTGCTGCAGCTTGAGGCTGTGCCCTCTCCTCCTGCCACTCCTTGCCTGGGAGCAGAGACCAGCAGCAGCCTCTCCACAGCCTCCTCTCGGGGAGCTGCAGCCAGCCAGGAGCTCTCCCTCAGCCTCCTCTCCTCCACCCTAACCCTCCCCAGCTCCTTCAGCCTCTGCCCAGCACACGGATCCTCCAGGCCCTTCCCAGCTGCCTTGCCCTGCTCTGCCCTGGCTCCAGCCCCTCCACAGCTCTCTGGCACTGAGCTGCCCGAGGCTGAAGGCAGCACTCCAGCTGTGGCCTCCCCAGAGCCCAGCCCCAGGGCACAGTCCCCTCCCTGCTGCCGCTGGGCACAGCGCTGCTGAGCCCGGCCAGGAGGCCTTTGGCTCCCTCGGCCCCCTGGGCACTGCTGGCTCCTCTGCAGCTGCTTGGCCAGCAGCACCCCCAGGGCCCTTCCTGCCAGCAGCTTTCAGCCCCCTGCCCCCAGGCTGGAGCCCTGCTGGGGGTGGCTGTGCCCCAAGGGCATCCCTGGCACTTGGAATAGAAGAGAATCAACCAGGTTGGAAAAGACCTCAGAGCTCATCCAGTCCAACCTCTCCCCCAGCACCATCTGAGCAGCTCAACCCTGGCACCAAGCAGCCCACCCAGGCTCCTCTGGAACACCTCCAGCCATGGGGACTCCACCACCTCCCTGGGCAGCTCATCCCAGTGGCCAATTCCTCTGGCTGGGAAGAACTTTCTCCTCCCCTCCAGCCTCAATCTCCCCTGGCACAGCTGGAGACTGTGTCCTCTTGTTCTGCTGCTGGAGGCCTGGGAGAATGGACCAACACCCCCTGGCTCCAACCTCCCTGCAGGAAGCTGGAGAGAGCAAGAAGGTCTCCCCTGAGCCTCCTCTGCTCCAGGCTGAGCAACCCCAGCTCCCTCAGCCTCTGCTCACAGGGCTGTGCCCCAGACCCCTCCCCAGCCTTGTGCCCCAGACCCCTCCCCAGCTCTGTTGCCCTTCTCTGGACACCTTCCAGCAGCTCAACCTCTTGCCTAACCTCAGCAGCCCAGAGCTGGACACAGGACTCAAGGGAGGCCTCAGCAGTGCTGAGCACAGGGCACAAGGACTTCCCTGCTCCTGCTGGCCACACTCTGCCTGACCCAGGCCAGGCTGCCCTTGGCCTTCTTGGCCCCCTGGGCACACTGCTGCCTCCTCTTCAGCTGCTCTCCCCCAGCACCCCCAGCTCCCTCTCTGCCTGGCTGCTCTCAGCCCCTCTGCCCCCAGCCTGTGGCACTGCCTGGGGTTGCTGTGGCCAATGTGCAGCACCTGGCACTTGGATGTCTTCAATCTCCTGCCCTTGGCCTCTGCCCATCTGCCCAGCCTGGCAAGGTCCCTCAGAGGAGCTCTGCTACCCTCTCCCAGCTCAACTCCTGCCCCCAGCTTGCTGTCAGCTGCACATTCACTGCTGATGGACTCCATCCCCTCCTCCAGATCCTCAATGCAGATATTGATCAGGCTGGGGCCCAGCACTGAGCCCTGGGGCACACCACTGGGGCCTGGCTGCCAGCTGGCTGTGGCACCATTCACCACCACTCCCTGGGCTCAGCCTGCAGCCAGTTCCTGACCCAGCTCAGAGTGCTGCTGCCCCAGCCAGGGGCTGACAGCTTGGCCAGGAGCAAGCTGGACCTGCTGGAAGCTCCTTCTGCCAGCCTTGCCCATGGATCCCAGCTCCCCAAGCCCCTCTGCACAGCCTCCCTGCCCTGCTGCTGCATTGCCTCACAGCCTCCCCTGCAGAGTGCAGTCACAGCAGGGCTGGCAATCAGCCACCCAGCTTGCCAAGCCCAGAGAGCATCCCCCAGGGAGCCCCAGCAGCTCTGCTGCTCTCCTGTGAGGAAAGGACACCCCAGCCCACACCTTGGCCCCTCTAAGAGACCCCAAGAGGAGGTAGGGCTGTTGAATGTGGGGGAAGCAGCTGGGGGAGGGCTGATGTCAACCCCAGGGTGCATTTACAACAGTTGAGCTTGGGAAAGGCCTTGAAGGGCATCCAGTGCAGCTGTAGCCCAACCACCATGGCCATTAACCCACCTCCTGAGGAGCCACATCCACAGGTTCCCTCAGCAACCCCAGGGATGGGGACTCCACCACCTCCTTGGCAGCCTCTTCCCATCCCTCACCACTCTCTCAGGCAAGAAAGCTTCTCTCATCTCCAGCCTAACCTTTCCCTGGCACAATTTCAGGCCCTTTCCTCTCCTATCACCTGAGACTAGGGAGAGGAGCCCAGCCCCTGGGGTCCTGGGGGGTGGGAGGTGCCCAGGAGCCAGCAGTGTGCTCTGGGGGCCAAGGGCAGCCTGGGCTGCAGCAGGAGGGCTGTGGGGAGGAGCTCAGAGAGCTGCTGCTGCCCCTCTGCTCTGCCCTGCTGAGGCCACAGCTGCAATCTGCTCTCCAGCTCTGGGCCCCTCGGCTCCAGCAGCGGCTCAGGGAGCTGCTTGAGAGAGTCCAGCCCAGAGGCACAGAGCTGCTGCAGCCAGGGCAACACCTTCCTCAGCAGCACGGCCTGAGGCAGCTGAGGGCTCTGCAGCTCGCAGAGGAGGAGCCTGAGGGGGAGCTGAGTGCTGGGGATGAAGCTGTGCAGGGGCAGTGCCCAGGGGCTGGAGCCAGGCTCTGCTGGGGGCTGCCCAGTGCCAGCAGCAGGGGCAGGGGTGGAAGCTGAGCCAGAGGCAGAGCCATGGCCCCAGGAGGAGAATTCTTTCCCTGGGAGGCTTCCCGAGGCCTGGAGCAGGCTGCCCAGGGGGTGTGGAGTCTCCTTCTCTATAGGTATTCCAACCCCCCTGGCTGTGTTCTGTGTGCCCTGCTCTGGGTGTTCCTGCTCTGGGTGCCCTGCCCTGGGTGCCCTGCCCTGGCAGGGGCTGGGCTGGATGAGCTCTGCAGCTCCCTTCCAGCCCTTGGCACTCTGTGATGCTGTGAACCTCCCCCCTGGCTGCAGCCTCCTCTCAGGGAGCTGCAGAGAGCAAGGAGGTCTCCCTCAGCCTCCTCTGCTCCACACTCAGCACCCCCCAGCTCCCTCAGCTGCTCCTCCCCAGCCCTCTTCTCCACACCCTTCCCCACCTTGCTTGCCCTTCCCTGGCCCTGCTCCAGCTCCTCAAGGTGCTTCTTGCAGCCAGGAGCCCAAAGCTGAGCCCAGCCCTCAAGCTGTGGCCTGCCCAGTGCTGAGCCCAGGGGCACCATCCCTGCCCTGCTCCTGCTGCCCACACCACTGCTGCTCCAGCCCAGGCTGCTGCTGCCCTTCTTGCCCCCTGCCCACCCCCTGCCTCCTCTCCAGCTGCTGCCCCCAGCACCCCCAGGGCTTTCTCTGCTGGGCACTTTCCAGCCCCTCTGCCCCCAGCCTGCAGCCTTCCTGGGGTGGCTGTGCCCCAAGTGCAGGGCACAACATTTAGCCTGGTTGAGCCTCACCCCTTTGGCCTCTGCCTCCCAGAGCCTGATTTATGTTTTTCTTTGAGGGAAAGGAAAGAAGGAGGAAGGAAATGAGTGATGGAAAAGTTGATAGGAAGCAGGGACTGCAGGAGGGGAATGTGGAGGCAGAGGCAGCTCAGAGTGGGCAGAGAGGTCAGGTCAGGGTTGGTGGCTTGAGGCATGAGGTCATCTGTACAGAGAGCCAGACCCTCCTCCTGCTGGGTGGGCAGCTCCCCTGTTCCTGTACTGTCTTTGTGGCGCACAGGGTCTAAATTTATTCCTGCTTGGCGTGGCTGCACAGGAAGTGTTCCCACAGGCCCCAGGGACCTGGGCAGGCTAAATGGGCACTGCCAGGGCAGCCCTGAGCAAGAGACCAGCAGCAGTCAGACTCACACCTCAGAAAGATTGCCCACAGAGGTGCTGGAGCCTTGCCCAGAGGGGTGCTGGAGCCTTGCCCAGAGGGGTGCTGGGGCCTTGCCCAGAGGTGTGCTAGGGCCTTGCCCAGAGGGATGCTGGGGCCTTGCCCAGAGGGGTGCTGGAGCCTTGCCCAGAGGGGTGCTGGAGCCTTGCCCAGAGGGGTGCTGGAGCCTTGCCCAGAGGGATGCTGGGGCCTTGCCCAGAGAGTGCTGAAGCCTTGCCCAGAGGGGTGCTGGAGCCCTGCCCAGAGAGTGCTGGAGCCTTGCCCAGAGGGGTGCTGGAGCCCTGCCCAGAGGGGTGCTGGAGCCTTGCCCAGAGGGGTGCTGGAGCCTTGCCCAGAGGGGTGCTGGAGCCCTGCCCAGAGGGGTGCTGGAGCCTTGCCCAGAGAGTGCTGGAGCCTTGCCCAGAGGGGTGCTGGAGCCTTGCCCAGAGGGGTGCTGGAGCCTTGCCCAGAGGGGTGCTGGAGCCCTGCCCAGAGAGTGCTGGAGCCTTGCCCAGAGGGGTGCTGGAGCCCTGCCCAGAGAGTGCTGGAGCCTTGCCCAGAGGGTGCTGGAGCCCTGCCCAGAGAGTGCTGGAGCCTTGCCCAGAGGGGTGCTGGGGCCTTGCCCAGAGGGGTGCTGGGGCCTTGCCCAGAGGGGTGCTGGAGCCTTGCCCAGAGAGGTGCTGGGGCCTTGCCCAGAGGGATGCTGGAGCCTTGCCCAGAGGGGTGCTGGAGCCCTGCCCAGAGAGTGCTGGAGCCTTGCCCAGAGAGTGCTGGAGCCTTGCCCAGAGGGGTGCTGGAGCCTTGCCCAGAGGGGTGCTGGAGCCCTGCCCAGAGAGTGCTGGAGCCCTGCCCAGAGGGGTGCTGGGGCCTTGCCCAGAGGGGTGCTGGAGCCTTGCCCAGAGGGGTGCTGGGGACTTGCCCAGAGGGGTGCTGGGGCCTTGCCCAGAGGGGTGCTGGGGCCTTGCCCAGAGGGGTGCTGGAGCCCTGCCCAGAAGGGTGCTGGGGCCTTGCCCGGGGCAGTGCTGGAGCCTTGCCCAGAGGGATGCTGGAGCCTTGCCCAGAGGGGTGCTGGAGCCCTGCCCAGGTGCTGGAGCCCTGCCCAGAGAGTGCTGGAGCCCTGCCCAGAGGGGTGCTGGGGCCTTGCCCAGAGGGTGCTGCTGGAGCCTTGCCCAGAGGGGTGCTGGAGCCCTGCCCAGAGGGGTGCTGGGGCCCTTGCCCGGGGCGGTGCTGGAGCTGCTGTGGAAGGGCAGGAGGCAGCCTGCAGAGCTTTGCCCACTGTGAGCTTTATCTTGTGATGAAGAGGAGCAGCTGTGGGCTGGGAGGGCTGCAGCCAGCCTGCTGGGCGTGCAGGCACCGCTCGACCAGGGGGCAAGAGAGAGCAGTGGTGCCCCCTGCTGAGCAGCCAGAGCCAAAGCAGCACCTCTTGGTCTGCAATCCTCTCGCAGATGTGTCCTGCAGCAAGCCCCAGCTGCAGAGAGGAAGGTTACCAGAGCAGGAGCAGGGCAGGGATGGTGCCCCTGGGCTCAGCACTGGGCAGGCCACAGCTTGAGGGCTGGGCTCAGCTTTGGGCTCCTGGCTGCAAGAAGCAGCTTGAGGAGCTGGAGCAGGGCCAGGGAAGGGCAAGCAAGGTGGGGAAGGGTGTGGAGAAGAGGGCTGGGGAGGAGCAGCTGAGGGAGCTGGGGGTGCTGAGTGTGGAGCAGAGGAGGCTGAGGGAGACCTCCTTGCTCTCTGCAGCTCCCTGAGAGGAGGCTGCAGCCAGGGGGTTGGGCTCTGCTCCCCAGCAACAAGGGCCAGGAGGAGAGGCAATGGCCTCAGGCTGCCCCAGGGAGGCTCAGCTTGGAGAGGAGAAGAAACTTCTTCCCTGCAAGGGCTCTGCCAGCCTGGCCCAGGCTGCCCAGGGAGGGGTTGGATGCCCATCCCTGGAGGGGTTGCAGAGCTGTGGTGCTGAGGCCATGGCTCAGCCCCAGCCTTGGGTTAATGTTGAACTTGTTGACATCAAAGGTTTTTTCCTTCAGAAAAGATTCCATGTGCCAGAGCTGCATAATGTTTGGACTTGCTGAAGCTGAAGAGTCTTTTCCACCTGAAGTGACTCTATGGTTCTGTGGTTCAGAGCCTGGCTGTAGGGCTGGAGCAGCTGCTCCCAGCTGACTCTTATCTCCCAGCCTTGGCTGGTGGAATTTTCTTCCTCCTAACTCTCCTTTATCCTTCCCTCCCAGGCAAGGAAACTGATTCTGCCCCTCTGCTCCACTCTGCTGAGAGCACAGCTGCAGCTCTGGGGCCAGCTCTGGAGCCTCTGTGCCAGGAAGGCTCTGGAGGGGCTGGAAGGGGTCCAGAGCAGGGCCAGCAGGAGGAGCAGAGGGCTGGAGCTGCTCTGAGCACAGCCTGAGAGAGTTGGGGCTGTGCAGGCTGCAGAGGAGAAGGCTCCCAGGAGACCTTCTGGTGGCCTTGCAGGAGCTGCAGGGGGCTGCAAGCAAGCTGGGGAGGGACTTTGGAGGGGGTGAGGGAGGGAGAGGACTGGGGGGCTGGAGCAGAAGTAGTAGTGGGGAGCTGGAGCTTGGCTGTGAGGAAGAAGTTGTTGGCCAGGAGGGTGGTGAGAGCCTGGCCCAGGCTGCCCAGGGAGGTGGTGGCAGCCTCCTGGCTGGAGGTGTTTGCAGCCAGGCTGGAGGTGGCTGTGAGCAAGCTGCTGTGGTGTGAGGGGTCCCTGCCCGTGGCAGGGGGCTGGGGCTGGCTGAGCCTGGAGCTCCCTTCCAGCCCTGGCAGCTCTGATTCTATAAATCACTTCACAGCAGCACACTGCCACTCACAGCCTGAGGCCTTACACAAGAGACTAATCCTGCTGGACAAGGACCTTCACAGCCTGTTAAGCCTCCAGCTGCCTCAGTGCTGCACCTCAGAGGGGTTAGCTACGTCTGACTGAGCTTCCTCATCACATCCTTTGGCCTCAGGCTGTTGAGCTTCCACTGCTCCAGCTGCAAATCCCTCTGATCACACAATGCTTTGTTTCTGCCTGCGGAAGAGCATTGCAAACGAGATCAACCAGGCAGAAATCTTCCAAACCCCAGCACTTGTCTGAAATGAATCAGGAGGAGGTCACAGCTCAGAGGGTGCCAGGGGCTGGAAGGCACCTCTGGAGAGCTTCCAGTGCCAGCCCCCTGCCAGAGCAGGGGCAGAGGATCCAGCCCAGGGCACACAGGAACACCTCCAGCCAGGGCTGCAGAGGCTCCACACAAGGAGACTCCACAAGCTCTCTGGGCAGCCTGCTCCAGGCCTCTGGCAGCCTCCCAGGCAAGAAGTTCCTCCTGCTGCTGAGCTGCAAGCTCCTGGGCTGCACTTGCCAGCCCTTGCCCCTCGGCCTGTGCCAGGGCAGAGTGAGCAGAGGCTGTCCCTGTGCCTCCCTTCCTGCTCCCCAGCCCTCAGCTCTCGAGAGACATTGATCAGATGCCTCTCAGCCTTCTCCTCTGCACACTCAGCACCCCCAGGGCTCTCGGCCTCTCCTCCCCAGGCAGTGCTGCAGTGCCTTCAGCAGCCTTGGAGCCTGCCTTGGCCTCTGCAGCAGCTCCCTGTCCCTGATGAGCTGGGGAGCCCAGAGCTGGAGGCAATCTTGCAGGGGAGGTCTCAGCAGGGCAGAGCAGAGGGGGTTGGTTTGGTTCTTTGGGGGTTGGTTTGGTTCTTTGTTTGGGGTTGGTTTGGTTCTTTGGGGTTGGTTTGGTTGTTAGGGGTTTGGTTTGGTTCTTTGGGGATTGGTTCTTTGGGGTTTGGTTTGATTCTTTGGGGGTTGGTTTGGTTCTTTCTTTGGGGGTTGGTTTGTTTCTTTCTTTGGGGGTTGGTTTGGTTCTTTGGTTCTTTGGGGTTTGGTTCTTTGGGGTTTGGTTTGGTTCTTTCTTTGGGGGTTGGTTTGGTTCTTTGGGGTTTGGTTCTTTGGGGTTTGGTTTGGTTCTTTGTTTGGGGTTTGGTTTGGTTCTTTGGGGTTTGGTTTGGTTCTTTCTTTGGGGGTTGGTTTGGTTCTTTGGGGTTTGGTTCTTTGGGGTTTGGTTTGGTTCTTTGGGGTTTGGTTCTTTGGGGTTTGGTTTGGTTCTTTGGGACTTGGCTTGGTTCTTTGGGGTTTAGTTTGGTTCTTTGGGGGTTGGTTTGGTTCTTTGGGGGTTGGTTTGGTTCTTTGGGGGTTGGTTTGGTTTTTTTGGTTTTTTTTTCTTTGGGGTTGGTTTGGTTCTTTCTTTGGGGTTTGGTTTGGTTCTTTGGGGTTTGGTTTGGTTCTTTCTTTGGGGGTTGCTTTGGTTCTTTGGGGCTTACTTTAGTTCTTTGGGGGTTGGTTTGGTTCTTTCTTTGGGGGTTGGTTTGGTTCTTTGGGGTTTGGTTTGGTTCTTTGGGGTTTGGTTTGGTTCTTTCTTTGGGGGTTGGTTTGGTTCTTTGGGGGTTGCTTTGGTTCTTTGGGGTTTGGTTTGGTTCTTTGTTTGGGGTTTGCTTTGGTTCTTTGGGGGTTGCTTTGGTTCTTTGGGGCTTACTTTAGTTCTTTGGGGGTTGGTTTGGTTCTTTGTTTGGGGTTTGCTTTGGTTCTTTGGGGGTTGGTTTGGTTCTTTGTTTGGGGTTTGCTTTGGTTCTTTGGGGGTTGCTTTGGTTCTTTGGGGCTTACTTTAGTTCTTTGGGGGTTGGTTTGGTTCTTTCTTTGGGGGTTGGTTTGGTTCTTTGGGGTTTGGGTTTGCTTTGGGTCTATGTTTGGTTCTTTGGGGGTTGGTTTGGTTCTTTGGGGTTTGCTTTGGTTCTTTGGGGGTTGGTTTGGTTCTTTGTTTGGGGTTTGCTTTGGTTCTTTGGGGGTTGCTTTGGTTCTTTGGGGGTTGGTTTGGTTCTTTGGGGTTTGGTTTGGTTGTTAGGGGGTTGCTTTGGTTCTTTGGGGCTTGCTTTAGTTCTTTGGGGGTTGGTTTTTGGTTCTTTCTTTGGGGGTTGGTTTGGTTCTTTGGGATTTGGTTTGGTTCTTTGGGGGTTGGTTTGGTTCTTTCTTTGGGGTTTGCTTTGATTCTTTAGGGTTTGCTTTGTTTCTTTGGGGGTTGGGTTGGTTTGGTTCTTTGTGGGTTGGTTTGGTTCTTTGGGGTTGGGTTTGGTTTGGTTCTTTGGGGGTTGGTTTGGTTCTTTGTTTGGGGTTGGTTTGGTTCTTTGGGGGTTGGTTTGGTTCTTTGGGGTTGGTTTGGTTGTTAGGGGTTTGGTTTGGTTCTTTGGGGATTGGTTCTTTGGGGTTTGGTTTGGTTCTTTCTTTGGGGTTTGGTTTGGTTCTTTGGGGGTTGGTTTGATTCTTTGGGGGTTGGTTTGGTTCTTTCTTTGGGGGTTGGTTTGTTTCTTTCTTTGGGGGTTGGTTTGGTTCTTTGGTTCTTTGGGGTTTGGTTCTTTGGGGTTTGGTTTGGTTCTTTCTTTGGGGGTTGGTTTGGTTCTTTGGGGTTTGGTTTGGTTCTTTGGGGGTTGGTTTGGTTCTTTGGGGTTTGGTTTGGTTCTTTGTTTGGGGTTTGGTTTGGTTCTTTCTTTGGGAGTTGGTTTGGTTCTTTGGGGTTTAGTTTGGTTCTTTGGGGGTTGGTTTGGTTCTTTGGGGTTTAGTTTGGTTCTTTGGGGTTTAGTTTGGTTCTTTGGGGGTTGGTTTGGTTTTTTTCTTTGGGGTTGGTTTGGTTCTTTCTTTGGGGTTTGGTTTGGTTCTTTGGGGTTTGGTTCTTTGGGGTTTTTGGTTTGGTTCTTTCTTTGGGGGTTGGTTTGGTTCTTTGGGGTTTGGTTTGGTTCTTTGGGGGTTGGTTTGGTTCTTTGGGGTTTGGTTTGGTTCTTTGTTTGGGGTTTGGTTTGGTTCTTTCTTTGGGAGTTGGTTTGGTTCTTTGGGGTTTAGTTTGGTTCTTTGGGGGGTTGGTTTGGTTCTTTGGGGTTTAGTTTGGTTCTTTGGGGTTTAGTTTGGTTCTTTGGGGGTTGGTTTGGTTTTTTTCTTTGGGGTTGGTTTGGTTCTTTCTTTGGGGTTTGGTTTGGTTCTTTGGGGTTTGGTTCTTTTGGGGTTGGTTTGGTTCTTTGGGGTTTGGTTTGGTTCTTTGGGGTTTGGTTCTTTGGGGTTTGGTTTGGTTCTTTCTTTGGGGGTTGGTTTGGTTCTTTGGGGTTTAGTTTGGTTCTTTGGGGGTTGGTTTGGTTCTTTGGGGTTTGCTTTGGTTCTTTGGGGGTTGGTTTGGTTCTTTGTTTGGGGTTTGCTTTGGTTCTTTGTTTGGGGTTGCTTTGGTTCTTTGGGGGTTGCTTTGGTTCTTTGTTTGGGGTTTGCTTTGGTTCTTTGGGGGTTGGGTTGGTTCTTTGGGGGTTGCTTTGGTTCTTTGGGGGTTGGTTTGGTTCTTTCTTTGGGGGTTGGTTTGGTTCTTTGGGGTTTGGTTTGGTTCTTTGGGGGTTGGTTTGGTTCTTTCTTTGGGGTTTGCTTTGATTCTTTAGGGTTTGCTTTGTTTCTTTGGGGTTTGCTTTGGTTTGGTTCTTTGGGGGTTGGTTTGGTTCTTTGGGGTTGGGTTTGGTTTGGTTCTTTGGGGGTTGGTTTGGTTCTTTGGGGGTTTGGTTTGGTTCTTTGGGGTTGGTTTGGTTCTTTGGGGGTTGGTTTGGTTGTTAGGGGTTTGGTTTGGTTCTTTGGGGATTGGTTCTTTGGGGTTTGGTTTGGTTCTTTCTTTGGGGTTTGGTTTGATTCTTTGGGGGTTGGTTTGGTTCTTTCTTTGGGGGTTGGTTTGTTTCTTTGGGGGTTGGTCTGGTTCTTTGGTTCTTTGGGGTTTGGTTCTTTGGGGTTTGGTTTGGTTCTTTCTTTGGGGGTTGGTTTGGTTCTTTGGGGGTTGGTTTGGTTCTTTGGGGGTTGGTTTGGTTCTTTCTTTGGGGTTTGGTTTGGTTCTTTGGGGGTTGGTTTGGTTCTTTGGGGTTGGTTTGGTTCTTTGGGGGTTGGTTTGGTTGTTAGGGGTTTGGTTTGGTTCTTTGGGGATTGGTTCTTTGGGGTTTGGTTTGGTTCTTTCTTTGGGGTTTGGTTTGATACTTTGGGGGTTGGTTTGGTTCTTTCTTTGGGGGTTGGTTTGTTTCTTTCTTTGGGGGTTGGTTTGGTTCTTTGGTTCTGTGGGGTTTGGTTCTTTGGGGTTTGGTTTGGTTCTTTCTTTGGGGGTTGGTTTGGTTCTTTCTTTGGGGGTTGGTTTGGTTCTTTGGTTCTTTGGGGTTTGGTTCTTTGGGGTTTGGTTTGGTTCTTTGGGGTTTGGTTTGGTTCTTTGGGGTTTGGTTTGGTTCTTTCTTTGGGGTTTGGTTTGGTTCTTTGGGGGTTGGTTTGGTTCTTTGGTTCTTTGGGGTTTGGTTCTTTGGGGTTTGGTTTGGTTCTTTCTTTGGGGTTTGGTTTGGTTCTTTGGGGTTTGGTTTGATTCTTTGGGGGTTGGTTTGGTTCTTTCTTTGGGGGTTGGTTTGGTTCTTTGGTTCTTTGGGGTTTGGTTCTTTGGGGTTTGGTTTGGTTCTTTCTTTGGGGGTTGGTTTGGTTCTTTGGGGTTTAGTTTGGTTCTTTGTTTTGGTTTGGTTTTTGGGGGTTGGTTTGGTTCTTTGGGGTTTAGTTTGGTTCTTTGGGGTTTAGTTTGGTTCTTTGGGGTTGGTTTGCTTTGGTTTGGTTTGGTTCTTTGGGGGTTGATTTGGTTTTTTCTTTGGGGTTGGTTTGGTTCTTTCTTTGGGGTTTGGTTTGGTTCTTTGGTGTTTGGTTCTTTGGGGTTTGGTTTGGTTCTTTGGGGTTTGGTTTGGTTCTTTCTTTGGGGGTTGGTTTGGTTCTTTGGGGTTTGGTTTGGTTCTTGGGGGTTGGTTTGGTTCTTTGGGGGTTTGGTTTGGTTCTTTGGGGGTTGGTTTGGTTCTTTGGGGTTTGGTTTGGTTCTTTGGGGGTTGGTTTGGTTCTTTCTTTGGGGTTTGCTTTGGTTCTTTGGGGGTTGGTTTGGTTCTTTGGGGTTTAGTTTGGTTCTTTGGGGGTTGCTTTGGTTCTTTGGGGGTTGGTTTGGTTCTTTCTTTGGGGGTTGGTTTGGTTCTTTGGGGTTTGGTTTGGTTCTTTGGGGGTTGGTTTGGTTCTTTCTTTGGGGTTTGCTTTGATTCTTTAGGGTTTGGTTTCTTTGGGGGTTGGTTTGGTTCTTTGTGGGTTGGTTTGGTTCTTTGTGGGTTGGTTTGGTTCTTTGGGGTTGGGTTTGGTTTGGTTCTTTGGGGGTTGGTTTGGTTCTTTGGGGTTTGCTTTGATTCTTTAGGGTTTGCTTTGTTTCTTTGGGGGTTGGGTTGGTTTGGTTCTTTGGGGGTTGGTTTGGTTCTTTGGGGTTGGGTTTGGTTTGGTTCTTTGGGGGTTGGTTTGGTTCTTTGGGGGTTTGGTTTGGTTCTTTGGGGTTGGGTTTGGGGTCTTGTTTGGGGTTGGGTTTGGGTTGTGTTTGCTTTGGGTCTATGTTTGGGGTTGGGTTTGGTTTTGGGGGAGTTTTGGGGGGTTTTTGGGGGGTTGTGTTGGTTTTGTAGTAGCTTCAGGGCTCAGTTAATCACCGAAAGCTCTCCCGAGGGGCCCCAGGACTTGTGCCTCCTGAGCCGTCTGCCTGCGGGCTGCGGTGCTGCCTCCTCAGCTCACCTCTGCTCACCACCCGCTGCCTGTGCCCTGGGAGCAGCCCTGCCCTGCCCAGAGGGAACTGCTTGCTGCTGGCTCGCTGCAAGGAAGTGCTGCCACCACCTCCCTCCTTCCCCAGGCACCTCCCCAGCAGCTGCCCAGGACAGGGCTTCCTCCTGCCGCCCAGTGCCCAGGCTGGGAGCGGGAGGATCCCTTGCAAGCATCACCCCCAGGGCATCCTCTGTCTTCAGCACTGCTCCCTGCAGAGCTTGGGATCACAAGAGCCTGATCCACAGAACCGGCAAAGAATGATGGAGGCTGGAAGAGGGCTCCAGCCTGGGACCTAACACCACCACACCAGCCAAAGCCTGCCCCCAGGAGCCACATCCAAGCTTGCCTTGAACACCTCCAGCCATGGGGAATGCCTGGGCAGCCTGGGCCAGGCCCTGAGCACTCTGGCAGCACAGACATTTTAACTCAGCTCCAACCTCAGCCTCCCCTGGCACAATTTAGGGCCATTGCCTCTCCTTCTATCACCTCAGAATAAGGGAGCAGAGCCCAACCCCCCTGGCTGCAGCCTCCTCTCAGGGAGCTGCAGAGAGCAAGGAGGTCTCCCTCAGCCTCCTCTGCTCCACACTCAGCACCCCCAGCTCCCTCAGCTGCTCCTCCCCAGCCCTCTTCTCCACACCCTTCCCCACCTTGCTTGCCCTTCCCTGGCCCTGCTCCAGCTCCTCAAGGTGCTTCTTGCAGCCAGCAGCCCAAAGCTGAGCCCAGCCCTCAAGCTGTGGCCTGCCCAGTGCTGAGCCCAGGGGCACCATCCCTGCCCTGCTCCTGCTGCCCACACCACTGCTGCTCCAGCCCAGGCTGCTGCTGCCCTTCTTGCCCCCCTGCCCACCCCCTGCCTCCTCTCCAGCTGCTGCCCCCAGCACCCCCAGGGCTTTCTCTGCTGCCCACTTTCCAGCCCCTCTGCCCCCAGCCTGGAGCCTTCCTGGGGCTGCTGTGCCCCAGGCTCAGCACCCAACCCTTGGCCTTGCTGAGCCTCCTGCAGCTGAGCTCAGCCCTGGCTGCAGTCTGCCCAGGAGCCTCTGCAGAGCCTTCCTCCCCTCCAGCATCTCCAGCTTGCTCTCAAGCAGGCAGCTGACAATTAGTTGCTCCTTTCCAACCCAAGTGTTTCTGTGGCAGCCAGGGCTCCCTGCAAGGTGGAGCCACCACAGGCTGCTCTGTCTGCTCCCGGTTTGGGTCCTGCTTCCCTCTGAGGCCAGAGAGATTGACACTTCCATGCTGGGAAGAGGTGCATCATCCTCCCCCACCTCATCCCATGGCCCCAGCTATAATTTGATTCCTCTCCCCACAGCTATTTTGGGATTGACAGCACTGAAATTACCGCAGCTGGCCCAGAGGGGAAGTCCTTGCTGCAGCACCACAGAAGGGCTGCTGGGAAGCAGGGAAGGGCTTTGGAAGGGACCTGATAGATCATCCTGCTCCAGCCCACCAGCCTTGGATTAAAAGGCTGAGGTCTGAAAGCTTGCACTAAACCAAAACCAAAGCAGGCAGCTCACAGCCAGCCCTGCAAGAGGAAGCTCTACCCCCACGGCCTTAGGTAAAGGGCATGCAGAGCAGCACTGCAGGACTTACCCAAGGAGTCCCTGCAGCAGCAAGGAAATGGCCAAGCAAAGCTCTTTAAACGCTCTTGGCCTCAAAACCCCCAAATTCCTCAGCCCCCCTTCATGGCAGAGGTGCTCCAGCACATGGAGATGCTCAGGGGGATGGAGAAACTTCCCTATGGGGACAGGCTGAGGCAGCTGGGGGGGGGTTCAGCCTGGAGAGAAGGCTCCAGGCAGACCTCAGAGAAGGAGAAGGACTTGGAGGCACTGGGGGAGAGAAGCTGGCCAGGAGCAGGCAGGGGAGGCTGCAGCACAGGAGGCCAAGGGCAGCCTGGGCTGCACCCAAAGCAGGGTGGCCAGAGCTGGAGAGAGGGATCCTGCCCCTCTGCTCTGCTCTGGGGAGACAACCATCAGGAGCCATCCAGGAAGCCTTCACCCAAAAACTAGTTTAGAGCCCCAGGCAAAAGAGAATCACAGAGTGCCAGGGGCTGGAAGGGTGCTGCAGAGCTCATCCAGCCCAGCCCCTGCCAGGGCAGGGCACCCAGGGCAGGGCACCCAGGGCAGGGCACCCAGGACACAGCCAGGAGGGGTTGGAACATCTCCAGAGCAGGAGACTCCACACCCCCTGGGCAGCCTGCTCCAGGCCTCGGGAAGCCTCCCAGGGAAAGAATTCTCCTCCTGGGGCCATGGCACTGCCTCTGGCTCAGCTTCCACCCCTGCCCCTGCTGCTGGCACTGGGCAGCCCCCAGCAGAGCCTGGCTCCAGCCCCTGGGCACTGCCCCTGCACAGCTTCATCCCCAGCACTCAGCTCCCCCTCAGGCTCCTCCTCTGCGAGCTGCAGAGCCCTCAGCTGCCTCAGGCCGTGCTGCTGAGGAAGGTGTTGCCCTGGCTGCAGCAGCTCTGTGCCTCTGGGCTGGACTCTCTCAAGCAGCTCCCTGAGCCGCTGCTGGAGCCGAGGGGCCCAGAGCTGGAGAGCAGATTGCAGCTGTGGCCTCAGCAGGGCAGAGCAGAGGGGCAGCAGCAGCTCTCTGAGCTCCTCCCCACAGCCCTTCTGCTGCAGCCCAGGCTGCCCTTGGCCCCCTTGGCCCCCAGAGCACACTGCTGGCTCCTGGGCACCTCCCACCCCCAGGACCCCAGGGGCTGGGCTCCTCTCCCTAGTCTCAGGTGATAGGAGAGGAAAGGGCCTGAAATTGTGCCAGGGAAAGGTTAGGCTGGAGATGAGAGAAGCTTTCTTGCCTGAGAGAGTGGTGAGGGATGGGAAGAGGCTGCCAAGGAGGTGGTGGAGTCGCCATCCCTGGGGTTGCTGAGGGAACCTGTGGATGTGGCTCCTCAGGAGGTGGGTTAATGGCCATGGTGGTTGGGCTACAGCTGCACTGGATGCCCTTCAAGGCCTTTCCCAAGCTCAACTGTTGTAAATGCACCCTGGGGTTGACATCAGCCCTCCCCCAGCTGCTTCCCCCACATTCAACAGCCCTACCTCCTCTTGGGGTCTCTTAGAGGGGCCAAGGTGTGGGCTGGGGTGTCCTTTCCTCACAGGAGAGCAGCAGAGCTGCTGGGGCTCCCTGGGGGATGCTCTCTGGGCTTGGCAAGCTGGGTGGCTGATTGCCAGCCCTGCTGTGACTGCACTCTGCAGGGGAAGCTGTGAGGCAATGCAGCAGCAGGGCAGGGAGGCTGTGCAGAGGGGCTTGGGGAGCTGGGATCCATGGGCAAGGCTGGCAGCAGGAGCTTCCAGCAGGCCAAGCTTCCTCCTGGCCAAGCTGTCAGCCCCTGGCTGGGGCAGCAGCACTCTGAGCTGGGTCAGGAACTGGCTGCAGGCTGAGCCCAGGGAGTGGTGGTGAATGGTGCCACAGCCAGCTGGCAGCCAGGCCCCAGTGGTGTGCCCCAGGGCTCAGTGCTGGGCCCCAGCCTGATCAATATCTGCATCGAGGATCTGGAGGAGGGGATGGAGTCCATCAGCAGTGAATGTGCAGCTGACAGCAAGCTGGGGGCAGGAGTTGAGCTGTGAGAGGGTTTTGGTTTGGTTTGGTTTGTTTGGTTTGGTTTGGTTTGGTTTGGTTTGGTTTGGTTTGGTTTGGTTGGGTTGGTTGGTTTGGTTGGGTTGGGTTGGGTTGGGTTGGGTTGGATTGGTTGGTTTGGTTTGGTTGGGTTGGTTGGTTGGTTGGTTAGGTTGGTTGGTTGGTGTGGTTTGCATTGGTTGCATTGGGTTGGTTGGGGGTGGTGGGTTTGGTTGGTGGGGTGGTGGGTTTGTTTGGTTGGCTTGGTTTGGTTCCTTGGTTGTTTGGTTAGGATGGTTTGCTTTGGTTGGTTGGGTTGGGTTGGTGGGGTTGGGTTGGTTGGGTTGGTTGGTTTAGTTGGTTTGGTTGGCTTGGTTGGTTTGGTTGGGTTTGTTGGTTTGGTTGGGTTGGTTTGGTTGATATGGTTTGGTTGGGTTGGTTGGTTGGTTAGGTTGGTTGGTTGGTGTGGTTTGCATTGGTTGCATTGGGTTGGTTGGGGTGGTGGGTTTGGTTGGTGGGGTGGTGGGTTTGTTTGGTTGGCTTGGTTCGGTTCCTTGGTTGGTTTGGTTAGGATGGTTTGGTTAGGTTGGGTTGGGTTGGGTTGGTGGGGTTGGGTTGGTTGGTTTGGCAGAGTTGGTTTTGTTTGGTTGGGTTGATTGGGTTGGTAGGTTTGGAAGGTTTGGATTGGTTGGGTTGGGAGATTTGATTGATTTGGAATGGTTTGGTTGGTTTGGTTTGGTTGGTTTGGTGTGGATGTGTTGGGTTAGTTTGGTTGGATTAGGTTAGATTGGTTGGTTTGGTTGGGTTTGGTGAGTTTGGTTGGTTTGGTTGGGTTGCTTTGGTTGTTTTGGGTTGGGTTGGTTGGGTTGGGTTGGTTGGTTTGGTTTGGTGTGGTTGCTATACTGTGGTTGGCTCAGTTTGCTTGGTCTGGGTTGGGTGTTTCTTTTCCCCTGCCTATCTTTGTCATAATTTGGTCAAAATAAAGGTCTGGGACAATGGAGCTCAGGAGCTGAGCCTCGTCTGGCTCGCAGGGCACAGGGGAGCTCATGAGCTGAGCCTCGTCTGGCTCGCAGGGCACAGGGGAGCTCATGAGCTGAGCCTCGTCTGGCTCGCAGGGCACAGGGGAGCTCATGAGCTGAGCCTCGTCTGGCTCGCAGGGCACAATGGAGCTCATGAGCTGAGCCTCGTCTGGCTCGCAGGGCACAGGGGAGCTCATGAGCTGAGCCTCGTCTGGCTCGCAGGGCACAGGGGAGCTCATGAGCTGAGCCTCGTCTGGCTCGCAGGGCACAATGGAGCTCATGAGCTGAGCCTCGTCTGGCTCGCAGGGCACAATGGAGCTCATGAGCTGAGCCTCGTCTGGCTCGCAGGGCACAGGGGAGCTCATGAGCTGAGCCTCGTCTGGCTCGCAGGGCACAGGGGAGCTCATGAGCTGAGCCTCGTCTGGCTCGCAGGGCACAGGGGAGCTCATGAGCTGAGCCTCGTCTGGCTCGCAGGGCACAGGGGAGCTCATGAGCTGAGCCTCGTCTGGCTCGCAGGGCACAGGGGAGCTCATGAGCTGAGCCTCGTCTGGCTCGCAGGGCACAGGGGAGCTCATGAGCTGAGCCTCGTCTGGCTCGCAGGGCACAATGGAGCTCATGAGCTGAGCCTCGTCTGGCTCGCAGGGCACAGGGGAGCTCATGAGCTGAGCCTCGTCTGGCTCGCAGGGCACAGGGGAGCTCATGAGCTGAGCCTCGTCTGGCTCGCAGGGCACAGGGGAGCTCATGAGCTGAGCCTCGTCTGGCTCGCAGGGCACAGGGGAGCTCATGAGCTGAGCCTCGTCTGGCTCGCAGGGCACAGGGGAGCTCATGAGCTGAGCCTCGTCTGGCTCGCAGGGCACAATGGAGCTCATGAGCTGAGCCTCGTCTGGCTCGCAGGGCACAGGGGAGCTCATGAGCTGAGCCTCGTCTGGCTCGCAGGGCACAGGAGAGCTCATGAGCTGAGCCTGACAGGGGGAGCTCATGAGCTGAGCCTCGTCTGGGCAGGGCACAATGGAGCTCATGAGCTGAGCCTCGTCTGGCTCGCAGGGCACAATGGAGCTCATGAGCTGAGCCTCGTCTGGCTCGCAGGGCACAATGGAGCTCATGAGCTGAGCCTCGTCTGGCTCGCAGGGCACAATGGAGCTCATGAGCTGAGCCTCGTCTGGCTCGCAGGGCACAGGGGAGCTCATGAGCTGAGCCTCGTCTGGCTCGCAGGGCACAGGGGGAGCTCATGAGCTGAGCCTCGTCTGGCTCGCAGGGCACAGGGGAGCTCATGAGCTGAGCCTCGTCTGGCTCGCAGGGCACAGGGGAGCTCATGAGCTGAGCCTCGTCTGGCTCGCAGGGCACAGGGGAGCTCATGAGCTGAGCCTCGTCTGGCTCGCAGGGCACAGGGGAGCTCATGAGCTGAGCCTCGTCTGGCTCGCAGGGCACAGGGGAGCTCATGAGCTGAGCCTCGTCTGGCTCGCAGGGCACAGGGGAGCTCATGAGCTGAGCCTCGTCTGGCTCGCAGGGCACAGGGGAGCTCATGAGCTGAGCCTCGTCTGGCTCGCAGGGCACAGGGGAGCTCATGAGCTGAGCCTCGTCTGGCTCGCAGGGCACAGGGGAGCTCATGAGCTGAGCCTCGTCTGGCTCGCAGGGCACAGGGGAGCTCATGAGCTGAGCCTCGTCTGGCTCGCAGGGCACAGGGGAGCTCATGAGCTGAGCCTCGTCTGGCTCGCAGGGCACAGGGGAGCTCATGAGCTGAGCCTCGTCTGGCTCGCAGGGCACAATGGAGCTCATGAGCTGAGCCTCGTCTGGCTCGCAGGGCACAATGGAGCTCATGAGCTGAGCCTCGTCTGGCTCGCAGGGCACAATGGAGCTCATGAGCTGAGCCTCGTCTGGCTCGCAGGGCACAGGGGAGCTCATGAGCTGAGCCTCGTCTGGCTCGCAGGGCACAGGGGAGCTCATGAGCTGAGCCTCGTCTGGCTCGCAGGGCACAATGGAGCTCATGAGCTGAGCCTCGTCTGGCTCGCAGGGCACAGGGGAGCTCATGAGCTGAGCCTCGTCTGGCTCGCAGGGCACAGGGGAGCTCATGAGCTGAGCCTCGTCTGGCTCGCAGGGCACAGGGGAGCTCATGAGCTGAGCCTCGTCTGGCTCGCAGGGCACAATGGAGCTCATGAGCTGAGCCTCGTCTGGCTCGCAGGGCACAGGGGAGCTCATGAGCTGAGCCTCGTCTGGCTCGCAGGGCACAGGGGAGCTCATGAGCTGAGCCTCGTCTGGCTCGCAGGGCACAGGGGAGCTCATGAGCTGAGCCTCGTCTGGCTCGCAGGGCACAGGGGAGCTCATGAGCTGAGCCTCGTCTGGCTCGCAGGGCACAATGGAGCTCATGAGCTGAGCCTCGTCTGGCTCGCAGGGCACAGGGGAGCTCATGAGCTGAGCCTCGTCTGGCTCGCAGGGCACAGGGGAGCTCATGAGCTGAGCCTCGTCTGGCTCGCAGGGCACAGGGGAGCTCATGAGCTGAGCCTCGTCTGGCTCGCAGGGCACAGGGAGCTCATGAGCTGAGCCTCGTCTGGCTCGCAGGGCACAATGGAGCTCATGAGCTGAGCCTCGTCTGGCTCGCAGGGCACAGGGGAGCTCATGAGCTGAGCCTCGTCTGGCTCGCAGGGCACAGGGGAGCTCATGAGCTGAGCCTCGTCTGGCTCGCAGGGCACAGGGGAGCTCATGAGCTGAGCCTCGTCTGGCTCGCAGGGCACAGGGGAGCTCATGAGCTGAGCCTCGTCTGGCTCGCAGGGCACAATGGAGCTCATGAGCTGAGCCTCGTCTGGCTCGCAGGGCACAATGGAGCTCATGAGCTGAGCCTCGTCTGGCTCGCAGGGCACAATGGAGCTCATGAGCTGAGCCTCGTCTGGCTCGCAGGGCACAATGGAGCTCATGAGCTGAGCCTCGTCTGGCTCGCAGGGCACAGGGGAGCTCATGAGCTGAGCCTCGTCTGGCTCGCAGGGCACAATGGAGCTCATGAGCTGAGCCTCGTCTGGCTCGCAGGGCACAGGGGAGCTCATGAGCTGAGCCTCGTCTGGCTCGCAGGGCACAATGGAGCTCATGAGCTGAGCCTCGTCTGGCTCGCAGGGCACAGGGGAGCTCATGAGCTGAGCCTCGTCTGGCTCGCAGGGCACAGGGGAGCTCATGAGCTGAGCCTCGTCTGGCTCGCAGGGCACAATGGAGCTCATGAGCTGAGCCTCGTCTGGCTCGCAGGGCACAGGGGAGCTCATGAGCTGAGCCTCGTCTGGCTCGCAGGGCACAGGGGAGCTCATGAGCTGAGCCTCGTCTGGCTCGCAGGGCACAGGGGAGCTCATGAGCTGAGCTCGTCTGGCTCGCAGGGCTGGAGCCTGAGCCTCGTCTGGCTCGCAGGGCACAATGGAGCTCATGAGCTGAGCCTCGTCTGGCTCGCAGGGCACAATGGAGCTCATGAGCTGAGCCTCGTCTGGCTCGCAGGGCACAGGGGAGCTCATGAGCTGAGCCTCGTCTGGCTCGCAGGGCACAATGGAGCTCATGAGCTGAGCCTGTCTGGCTCGCAGCACAATGAGCTCATGAGCTGAGCCTCGTCTGGCTCGCAGGGCACAATGGAGCTCATGAGCTGAGCCTCGTCTGGCTCGCAGGGCACAGGGGAGCTCATGAGCTGAGCCTCGTCTGGCTCGCAGGGCACAATGGAGCTCATGAGCTGAGCCTCGTCTGGCTCGCAGGGCACAGGGGAGCTCATGAGCTGAGCCTCGTCTGGCTCGCAGGGCACAATGGAGCTCATGAGCTGAGCCTCGTCTGGCTCGCAGGGCACAGGGGAGCTCATGAGCTGAGCCTCGTCTGGCTCGCAGGGCACAATGGAGCTCATGAGCTGAGCCTCGTCTGGCTCGCAGGGCACAGGGGAGCTCATGAGCTGAGCCTCGTCTGGCTCGCAGGGCACAGGGGAGCTCATGAGCTGAGCCTCGTCTGGCTCGCAGGGCACAGGGGAGCTCATGAGCTGAGCCTCGTCTGGCTCGCAGGGCACAATGGAGCTCATGAGCTGAGCCTCGTCTGGCTCGCAGGGCACAATGGAGCTCATGAGCTGAGCCTCGTCTGGCTCGCAGGGCACAATGGAGCTCATGAGCTGAGCCTCGTCTGGCTCGCAGGGCACAGGGGAGCTCATGAGCTGAGCCTCGTCTGGCTCGCAGGGCACAGGGGAGCTCATGAGCTGAGCCTCGTCTGGCTCGCAGGGCACAATGGAGCTCATGAGCTGAGCCTCGTCTGGCTCGCAGGGCACAATGGAGCTCATGAGCTGAGCCTCGTCTGGCTCGCAGGGCACAGGGGAGCTCATGAGCTGAGCCTCGTCTGGCTCGCAGGGCACAGGGGGAGCTCATGAGCTGAGCCTCGTCTGGCTCGCAGGGCACAGGGGAGCTCATGAGCTGAGCCTCGTCTGGCTCGCAGGGCACAGGGGAGCTCATGAGCTGAGCCTCGTCTGGCTCGCAGGGCACAGGGGAGCTCATGAGCTGAGCCTCGTCTGGCTCGCAGGGCACAGGGGAGCTCATGAGCTGAGCCTCGTCTGGCTCGCAGGGCACAGGGGAGCTCATGAGCTGAGCCTCGTCTGGCTCGCAGGGCACAGGGGAGCTCATGAGCTGAGCCTCGTCTGGCTCGCAGGGCACAATGGAGCTCATGAGCTGAGCCTCGTCTGGCTCGCAGGGCACAGGGGAGCTCATGAGCTGAGCCTCGTCTGGCTCGCAGGGCACAATGGAGCTCATGAGCTGAGCCTCGTCTGGCTCGCAGGGCACAGGGGAGCTCATGAGCTGAGCCTCGTCTGGCTCGCAGGGCACAGGGGAGCTCATGAGCTGAGCCTCGTCTGGCTCGCAGGGCACAATGGAGCTCATGAGCTGAGCCTCGTCTGGCTCGCAGGGCACAATGGAGCTCATGAGCTGAGCCTCGTCTGGCTCGCAGGGCACAATGGAGCTCATGAGCTGAGCCTCGTCTGGCTCGCAGGGCACAATGGAGCTCATGAGCTGAGCCTCGTCTGGCTCGCAGGGCACAGGGGAGCTCATGAGCTGAGCCTCGTCTGGCTCGCAGGGCACAATGGAGCTCATGAGCTGAGCCTCGTCTGGCTCGCAGGGCACAGGGGAGCTCATGAGCTGAGCCTCGTCTGGCTCGCAGGGCACAAGGGAGCTCATGAGCTGAGCCTCGTCTGGCTCGCAGGGCACAATGGAGCTCATGAGCTGAGCCTCGTCTGGCTCGCAGGGCACAGGGGAGCTCATGAGCTGAGCCTCGTCTGGCTCGCAGGGCACAGGGGAGCTCATGAGCTGAGCCTCGTCTGGCTCGCAGGGCACAATGGAGCTCATGAGCTGAGCCTCGTCTGGCTCGCAGGGCACAATGGAGCTCATGAGCTGAGCCTCGTCTGGCTCGCAGGGCACAGGGGAGCTCATGAGCTGAGCCTCGTCTGGCTCGCAGGGCACAATGGAGCTCATGAGCTGAGCCTCGTCTGGCTCGCAGGGCACAGGGGAGCTCATGAGCTGAGCCTCGTCTGGCTCGCAGGGCACAGGGGAGCTCATGAGCTGAGCCTCGTCTGGCTCGCAGGGCACAATGGAGCTCATGAGCTGAGCCTCGTCTGGCTCGCAGGGCACAGGGGAGCTCATGAGCTGAGCCTCGTCTGGCTCGCAGGGCACAATGGAGCTCATGAGCTGAGCCTCGTCTGGCTCGCAGGGCACAATGGAGCTCATGAGCTGAGCCTCGTCTGGCTCGCAGGGCACAATGGAGCTCATGAGCTGAGCCTCGTCTGGCTCGCAGGGCACAATGGAGCTCATGAGCTGAGCCTCGTCTGGCTCGCAGGGCACAATGGAGCTCATGAGCTGAGCCTCGTCTGGCTCGCAGGGCACAGGGGAGCTCATGAGCTGAGCCTCGTCTGGCTCGCAGGGCACAGGGGAGCTCATGAGCTGAGCCTCGTCTGGCTCGCAGGGCACAATGGAGCTCATGAGCTGAGCCTCGTCTGGCTCGCAGGGCACAGGGGAGCTCATGAGCTGAGCCTCGTCTGGCTCGCAGGGCACAATGGAGCTCATGAGCTGAGCCTCGTCTGGCTCGCAGGGCACAGGGGAGCTCATGAGCTGAGCCTCGTCTGGCTCGCAGGGCACAATGGAGCTCATGAGCTGAGCCTCGTCTGGCTCGCAGGGCACAGGGGAGCTCATGAGCTGAGCCTCGTCTGGCTCGCAGGGCACAGGGGAGCTCATGAGCTGAGCCTCGTCTGGCTCGCAGGGCACAATGGAGCTCATGAGCTGAGCCTCGTCTGGCTCGCAGGGCACAGGGGAGCTCATGAGCTGAGCCTCGTCTGGCTCGCAGGGCACAATGGAGCTCATGAGCTGAGCCTCGTCTGGCTCGCAGGGCACAGGGGAGCTCATGAGCTGAGCCTCGTCTGGCTCGCAGGGCACAATGGAGCTCATGAGCTGAGCCTCGTCTGGCTCGCAGGGCACAGGGGAGCTCATGAGCTGAGCCTCGTCTGGCTCGCAGGGCACAGGGGAGCTCATGAGCTGAGCCTCGTCTGGCTCGCAGGGCACAGGGGAGCTCATGAGCTGAGCCTCGTCTGGCTCGCAGGGCACAATGGAGCTCATGAGCTGAGCCTCGTCTGGCTCGCAGGGCACAATGGAGCTCATGAGCTGAGCCTCGTCTGGCTCGCAGGGCACAATGGAGCTCATGAGCTGAGCCTCGTCTGGCTCGCAGGGCACAGGGGAGCTCATGAGCTGAGCCTCGTCTGGCTCGCAGGGCACAATGGAGCTCATGAGCTGAGCCTCGTCTGGCTCGCAGGGCACAGGGGAGCTCATGAGCTGAGCCTCGTCTGGCTCGCAGGGCACAGGGGAGCTCATGAGCTGAGCCTCGTCTGGCTCGCAGGGCACAATGGAGCTCATGAGCTGAGCCTCGTCTGGCTCGCAGGGCACAGGGGAGCTCATGAGCTGAGCCTCGTCTGGCTCGCAGGGCACAATGGAGCTCATGAGCTGAGCCTCGTCTGGCTCGCAGGGCACAGGGGAGCTCATGAGCTGAGCCTCGTCTGGCTCGCAGGGCACAGGGGAGCTCATGAGCTGAGCCTCGTCTGGCTCGCAGGGCACAGGGGAGCTCATGAGCTGAGCCTCGTCTGGCTCGCAGGGCACAGGGGAGCTCATGAGCTGAGCCTCGTCTGGCTCGCAGGGCACAATGGAGCTCATGAGCTGAGCCTCGTCTGGCTCGCAGGGCACAATGGAGCTCATGAGCTGAGCCTCGTCTGGCTCGCAGGGCACAATGGAGCTCATGAGCTGAGCCTCGTCTGGCTCGCAGGGCACAATGGAGCTCATGAGCTGAGCCTCGTCTGGCTCGCAGGGCACAGGGGAGCTCATGAGCTGAGCCTCGTCTGGCTCGCAGGGCACAATGGAGCTCATGAGCTGAGCCTCGTCTGGCTCGCAGGGCACAGGGGAGCTCATGAGCTGAGCCTCGTCTGGCTCGCAGGGCACAGGGGAGCTCATGAGCTGAGCCTCGTCTGGCTCGCAGGGCACAGGGGAGCTCATGAGCTGAGCCTCGTCTGGCTCGCAGGGCACAATGGAGCTCATGAGCTGAGCCTCGTCTGGCTCGCAGGGCACAATGGAGCTCATGAGCTGAGCCTCGTCTGGCTCGCAGGGCACAGGGGAGCTCATGAGCTGAGCCTCGTCTGGCTCGCAGGGCACAATGGAGCTCATGAGCTGAGCCTCGTCTGGCTCGCAGGGCACAGGGGAGCTCATGAGCTGAGCCTCGTCTGGCTCGCAGGGCACAATGGAGCTCATGAGCTGAGCCTCGTCTGGCTCGCAGGGCACAGGGGAGCTCATGAGCTGAGCCTCGTCTGGCTCGCAGGGCACAATGGAGCTCATGAGCTGAGCCTCGTCTGGCTCGCAGGGCACAATGGAGCTCATGAGCTGAGCCTCGTCTGGCTCGCAGGGCACAGGGGAGCTCATGAGCTGAGCCTCGTCTGGCTCGCAGGGCACAGGGGAGCTCATGAGCTGAGCCTCGTCTGGCTCGCAGGGCACAATGGAGCTCATGAGCTGAGCCTCGTCTGGCTCGCAGGGCACAATGGAGCTCATGAGCTGAGCCTCGTCTGGCTCGCAGGGCACAATGGAGCTCATGAGCTGAGCCTCGTCTGGCTCGCAGGGCACAGGGGAGCTCATGAGCTGAGCCTCGTCTGGCTCGCAGGGCACAGGGGAGCTCATGAGCTGAGCCTCGTCTGGCTCGCAGGGCACAGGGGAGCTCATGAGCTGAGCCTCGTCTGGCTCGCAGGGCACAGGGGAGCTCATGAGCTGAGCCTCGTCTGGCTCGCAGGGCACAGGGGAGCTCATGAGCTGAGCCTCGTCTGGCTCGCAGGGCACAGGGGAGCTCATGAGCTGAGCCTCGTCTGGCTCGCAGGGCACAATGGAGCTCATGAGCTGAGCCTCGTCTGGCTCGCAGGGCACAGGGGAGCTCATGAGCTGAGCCTCGTCTGGCTCGCAGGGCACAGGGGAGCTCATGAGCTGAGCCTCGTCTGGCTCGCAGGGCACAATGGAGCTCATGAGCTGAGCCTCGTCTGGCTCGCAGGGCACAGGGGAGCTCATGAGCTGAGCCTCGTCTGGCTCGCAGGGCACAGGGGAGCTCATGAGCTGAGCCTCGTCTGGCTCGCAGGGCACAGGGGAGCTCATGAGCTGAGCCTCGTCTGGCTCGCAGGGCACAGGGGAGCTCATGAGCTGAGCCTCGTCTGGCTCGCAGGGCACAATGGAGCTCATGAGCTGAGCCTCGTCCGGCTCGCAGGGCACAGGGGAGCTCATGAGCTGAGCCTCGTCTGGCTCGCAGGGCACAATGGAGCTCATGAGCTGAGCCTCGTCTGGCTCGCAGGGCACAATGGAGCTCATGAGCTGAGCCTCGTCTGGCTCGCAGGGCACAGGGGAGCTCATGAGCTGAGCCTCGTCTGGCTCGCAGGGCACCGGGAGCTCATGAGCTGAGCCTCGTCTGGCTCGCAGGGCACAGGGGAGCTCATGAGCTGAGCCTCGTCTGGCTCGCAGGGCACAGGGGAGCTCATGAGCTGAGCCTCGTCTGGCTCGCAGGGCACAATGGAGCTCATGAGCTGAGCCTCGTCTGGCTCGCAGGGCACAGGGGAGCTCATGAGCTGAGCCTCGTCTGGCTCGCAGGGCACAATGGAGCTCATGAGCTGAGCCTCGTCTGGCTCGCAGGGCACAGGGGAGCTCATGAGCTGAGCCTCGTCTGGCTCGCAGGGCACAATGGAGCTCATGAGCTGAGCCTCGTCTGGCTCGCAGGGCACAGGGGAGCTCATGAGCTGAGCCTCGTCTGGCTCGCAGGGCACAGGGGAGCTCATGAGCTGAGCCTCGTCTGGCTCGCAGGGCACAGGGGAGCTCATGAGCTGAGCCTCGTCTGGCTCGCAGGGCACAGGGGAGCTCATGAGCTGAGCCTCGTCTGGCTCGCAGGGCACAATGGAGCTCATGAGCTGAGCCTCGTCTGGCTCGCAGGGCACAGGGGAGCTCATGAGCTGAGCCTCGTCTGGCTCGCAGGGCACAGGGGAGCTCATGAGCTGAGCCTCGTCTGGCTCGCAGGGCACAGGGGAGCTCATGAGCTGAGCCTCGTCTGGCTCGCAGGGCACAATGGAGCTCATGAGCTGAGCCTCGTCTGGCTCGCAGGGCACAGGGGAGCTCATGAGCTGAGCCTCGTCTGGCTCGCAGGGCACAGGGGAGCTCATGAGCTGAGCCTCGTCTGGCTCGCAGGGCACAATGGAGCTCATGAGCTGAGCCTCGTCTGGCTCGCAGGGCACAATGGAGCTCATGAGCTGAGCCTCGTCTGGCTCGCAGGGCACAATGGAGCTCATGAGCTGAGCCTCGTCTGGCTCGCAGGGCACAGGGGAGCTCATGAGCTGAGCCTCGTCTGGCTCGCAGGGCACAATGGAGCTCATGAGCTGAGCCTCGTCTGGCTCGCAGGGCACAATGGAGCTCATGAGCTGAGCCTCGTCTGGCTCGCAGGGCACAGGGAGCTCATGAGCTGAGCCTCGTCTGGCTCGCAGGGCACAATGGAGCTCATGAGCTGAGCCTCGTCTGGCTCGCAGGGCACAGGGGAGCTCATGAGCTGAGCCTCGTCTGGCTCGCAGGGCACAGGGGAGCTCATGAGCTGAGCCTCGTCTGGCTCGCAGGGCACAATGGAGCTCATGAGCTGAGCCTCGTCTGGCTCGCAGGGCACAGGGGGAGCTCATGAGCTGAGCCTCGTCTGGCTCGCAGGGCACAGGGGAGCTCATGAGCTGAGCCTCGTCTGGCTCGCAGGGCACAGGGGAGCTCATGAGCTGAGCCTCGTCTGGCTCGCAGGGCACAGGGGAGCTCATGAGCTGAGCCTCGTCTGGCTCGCAGGGCACAGGGGAGCTCATGAGCTGAGCCTCGTCTGGCTCGCAGGGCACAATGGAGCTCATGAGCTGAGCCTCGTCTGGCTCGCAGGGCACAGGGGAGCTCATGAGCTGAGCCTCGTCTGGCTCGCAGGGCACAATGGAGCTCATGAGCTGAGCCTCGTCTGGCTCGCAGGGCACAGGGAGCTCATGAGCTGAGCCTCGTCTGGCTCGCAGGGCACAATGGAGCTCATGAGCTGAGCCTCGTCTGGCTCGCAGGGCACAATGGAGCTCATGAGCTGAGCCTCGTCTGGCTCGCAGGGCACAATGGAGCTCATGAGCTGAGCCTCGTCTGGCTCGCAGGGCACAATGGAGCTCATGAGCTGAGCCTCGTCTGGCTCGCAGGGCACAGGGGAGCTCATGAGCTGAGCCTCGTCTGGCTCGCAGGGCACAGGGGAGCTCATGAGCTGAGCCTCGTCTGGCTCGCAGGGCACAGGGGAGCTCATGAGCTGAGCCTCGTCTGGCTCGCAGGGCACAGGGGTGCTCATGAGCTGAGCCTCGTCTGGCTCGCAGGGCACAATGGAGCTCATGAGCTGAGCCTCGTCTGGCTCGCAGGGCACAGGGGAGCTCATGAGCTGAGCCTCGTCTGGCTCGCAGGGCACAATGGAGCTCATGAGCTGAGCCTCGTCTGGCTCGCAGGGCACAGGGGAGCTCATGAGCTGAGCCTCGTCTGGCTCGCAGGGCACAATGGAGCTCATGAGCTGAGCCTCGTCTGGCACGCAGGGCACAGGGGAGCTCATGAGCTGAGCCTCGTCTGGCTCGCAGGGCACAATGGAGCTCATGAGCTGAGCCTCGTCTGGCTCGCAGGGCACAGGGGAGCTCATGAGCTGAGCCTCGTCTGGCTCGCAGGGCATAATGGAGCTCATGAGCTGAGCCTCGTCTGGCTCGCAGGGCACAGGGGAGCTCATGAGCTGAGCCTCGTCTGGCTCGCAGGGCACAATGGAGCTCATGAGCTGAGCCTCGTCTGGCTCGCAGGGCACAATGGAGCTCATGAGCTGAGCCTCGTCTGGCTCGCAGGGCACAGGGGAGCTCATGAGCTGAGCCTCGTCTGGCTCGCAGGGCACAATGGAGCTCATGAGCTGAGCCTCGTCTGGCTCGCAGGGCACAGGGGAGCTCATGAGCTGAGCCTCGTCTGGCTCGCAGGGCACAATGGAGCTCATGAGCTGAGCCTCGTCTGGCTCGCAGGGCACAGGGGAGCTCATGAGCTGAGCCTCGTCTGGCTCGCAGGGCACAGGGGTGCTCATGAGCTGAGCCTCGTCTGGCTCGCAGGGCACAATGGAGCTCATGAGCTGAGCCTCGTCTGGCTCGCAGGGCACAGGGGAGCTCATGAGCTGAGCCTCGTCTGGCTCGCAGGGCACAATGGAGCTCATGAGCTGAGCCTCGTCTGGCTCGCAGGGCACAGGGGAGCTCATGAGCTGAGCCTCGTCTGGCTCGCAGGGCACAGGGGAGCTCATGAGCTGAGCCTCGTCTGGCTCGCAGGGCACAGGGGAGCTCATGAGCTGAGCCTCGTCTGGCTCGCAGGGCACAATGGAGCTCATGAGCTGAGCCTCGTCTGGCTCGCAGGGCACAGGGGAGCTCATGAGCTGAGCCTCTTGTCTCATGAGCTGAGCCTTGTCTGTAAAGGGCTCCAAAATAGCCACCCCCTCAGTCTGAGCTTCAAAATAACCTCCTCCTCAGCAGGCTCAGATGTTGCTCTGCTGGGAACGATGTTTGTGTCTCTCCCACTGCTTCTCAAACCATTTAATTTCTGCCGAGGGAGGAAATGTGGTCACATCCCAGGGCTGCACTCCCTGGAGACAGGATGAGAGCCTCCAACGTCCCCCCTCCATCCCCACCCCTGGCTGCCTCACACCTCGAAGGAGGCATGAGTCGGGACTGATTTAGCAGCAGCAGCACACAGGGAGCAGTAGCATCAGATCCTTGGCTTGGGGTTGGAATCAGATCCTGTGAGTCACATCCATATGTTGAGGTGATGAGAGCCCTGCCTGGCACTTGTCCTCTCATCAGGCCTCGTGGAAACCATCCTCAAGGCTGTGTTCAGGACAGCAGCTGACACGACCCAGAGAGAGGTCATGAAACCAAGAGTAGCAGGGTCTGAAATCAGCTGCAAATGGCTGGGGACAGCCTGAGCTGGCAGGACATGACCCTCCTGGGGGATGTGGGGCAGGCTGTGGATGGAGTCTCCCTGGACTCCAGCAAGGCCTTTGCCACCATCCTCCCCAGCAAAGCTCCTGGCCAAGCTGTCAGCCCCTGGCTGGGGCAGCAGCACTCTGAGCTGGGTCAGGAACTGGCTGCAGGCTGAGCCCAGAGAGTGGTGGTGAATGGTGCCACAGCCAGCTGGCAGCCAGGCACCAGTGGTGTGCCCCAGGGCTCAGTGCTGGGCCCCAGCCTGATCAATATCTGCACTGAGGATCTGGAGGAGGGGATGGAGTCCATCAGCAGTGAATGTGCAGCTGACAGCAAGCTGGGGGCAGGAGTTGAGCTGTGAGAGGGCAGGAGAGCTCTGCAGAGGGACCTTGCCAGGCTGGGCAGATGGGCAGAGGCCAAGGGCAGGAGGTTGAAGACATCCAAGTGCCAGGTGCTGCACATTGGCCACAGCAACCCCAGGCAGTGCCACAGGCTGGGGGCAGAGGGGCTGAGAGCAGCCAGGCAGAGAGGGACCTGGGGCTGCTGGTGGAGAGCAGCTGAACATGAGCCTGGAGTGTGCCCAGGCGGCCAAGAGGGCCAAGGGCAGCCTGGCCTGGGTCAGGAACAGTGTGGCCAGCAGGAGCAGGGAAGTCCTTGTGCCCCTGTACACTGCACTGGTTAGGCCAAACCTTGAGTCCAGTGTCCAGTTCTGGGCTGCTGAGGTTAGGCAAGAAGTTGAGCTGCTGGAAGGTGTCCAGAGAAGGGCAACAAAGTTTGTCTCACTGCTCCAGGCAGCAGCAGAGTGCAGCTGGCACCAGGCTGAGTGGTGCTGTCCATGTGCCAGAGGGACAGGAGGGCATCCAGAGGGCTCTGGGCAGGCTGCAGAGGTGGTGCCAGGGGAAGCTGCTGAGGTACAACCAGAGCAAGGGCAGGGTCCTGGCCCTCGGCTGGAACAATCCTCACTGCCAGCACAGGCTGGGGGAGGAGGGGAGAGCAAGCAGCCCTGAGGAGAAGGCCCTGGGGGTTCTGGGGAGGGGAGAAGCCAAACAGGAGCAGGCAGGGGGAGGCTGCAGCACAGGAGGCCAAGGGCAGCCTGGGCTGCACCCAAAGCAGGGTGGCCAGAGCTGGAGAGAGGGATCCTGCCCCTCTGCTCTGCTCTGGGGAGACCTCCCCTGCAGGGCTGGGGCCAGCTCTGGAGCCCTCAGCACAGGAGGGAGCTGGAGCTGAGGGAGAGGCTCCAGAGGAGGCCAGCAAGAGGCTGAGGGGCTTGGAGCAGCTCTGCTGTGGGGCCAGGCTGAGGGAGCTGGGGGGTTGAGCCTGCAGAAGAGAAGGCTGCAGGCAGAGCTCAGAGCAGCTCATAGGCCCTGCAGGGGCTGCAAGCAGGCTGAGAGCAGAGCAGATGGAGCTTGGAGGTGAGGCAGAAGCTGTGCCCCAGGAGGCTGCTGGAAGGCTGCAAGAGGTTGCCCAGGGAGGTGGTTGTGGCCCCATGGCTGGAGCTCTGGCAGGGGAGGCTGGAGAGGGCTGTGGGCAAGCTGCTGCAGGGGAGGATGTCCCTGCTGAGTGCAGCAGCTCTGGAGCTCCCTTCCAGCCCAGAGCACTCTGACTCTGTGATGCTATGAAGGTTGGAGATCATCCAGTCCAACCCTGCCAGGGCAGGGCACCCAGGGCAGGGCACCCAGGGCAGGGCACCCAGGGCACATCCAGGGGGGTTGGAAGCTCTCCAGAGCAGGAGACTCCACAACCTCTCTGGCAGCCTGCTCCAGGCTCCAGCAGCCTCACCCCAAAGGAGTTTCTCCTCCTGCTGAGGTGGAACCTCCTGGCTTCCAGTCTGTGCCCACTGCCCCCTGGCCTGTCCCAGGGCACCACTGAGCAGAGCCCTGCCCCTGCTGCTTGCCCCCCAGCCCTCAGCTCTTGAGAGGCATTGATCAGATCCCTCTGAGCCTTCTCCTCTCCAGGCTCACCACCCCCAGGGCTCTCAGCCCTTCCTCTCCAGACATCTTCCAAGCCCTTCAGCATCCTCAAAGCCTCCCTTCAGTAGTTCCCTGCCCCTCCTGAAGTGGGGAGCCCAGAGCTGGCCTCTCCGATTCTCCTGCCTCCTGCCTTGCAGGGTAGAGTTGCTTTGGTGCAGCACAACCCCCCCGAGGCTGAGCAGAGCTGCTCACAGGCACCCAGCTGCCTCCTTTCCCTGCTGCTGTCTCCAATCAGTTTTTCTACACTCAAGAGCAAGAAAACTCTGCCTGGAATCCCTCTGTGGTCTACCACCAGCCCAAGTCATTCTTTCCCACAGGAGGAGCCCAGTGGCACCTGCAAACATCCCCAACAGCAGCTTGCTGCAGGATGTGGTCTTGTGAGGATCTGAGCTGCTGATGTTGCAATCCTGGAGAGAGGATGCTGGAATCTTTGTGGGTTTTGGCTGGAAAAGCTCTTTAAGCTCATCCAGTCCCAACCATTCCCTGGCTCTGGCATGCCCAGCACCTCACCCCCCCTGCCTGCCAGCAGGGGAGCCTGGTGCCACTGGGCTCTCCCTCTAGGAGCAGGCAATTGTGTAGGCTGCAGCACAGACCTTCTTGGTCTCTGCAAGTCCTGTGCTCAGTTCTGGGCTCCTCAGGTTAGGCAAGAGGTTGAGCTGCTGGAAGGTGTCCAGAGAAGGGCAAGAGAGCTGGGGAGGGGTCTGGGGCACAAGGCTGGGGAGGGGTCTGGAGCACAGCCCTGTGAGGAGAGGCTGAGGGAGCTGGGGTTGCTCAGCCTGGAGCAGAGGAGGCTCAGGGGAGACCTTCTTGCTCTCTCCAGCTCCCTGCAGGGAGGTTGGAGCCGGGGGGGTTGGTCTCTGCTCCCAGGCCCCCAGCAGCAGAACAAGAGGACACAGTCTGAAGCTGTGCCAGGGGAGGTTGAGGCTGGAGGGGAGGAGAAAGTTCTTCCCAGCCAGAGGAATTGGCCACTGGGATGAGCTTCCCAGGGAGGTGGAGGGGTCCCCATGCCTGGAGGTGTTCCACAGGGCCTTGGATGTGGCACTTGGAGCCATGGGTTAGCTGTCAGGAGGGATTGGGGGTTAGGTCCCAGGTTGGTCTTGGTGAGCCCTGAGGTCTTTTCCAACCTTATTGATTCTATGAACTAGCAGGCAGGGAAGGAGCTGTCCCCACCTGTGCCCCTGAGCTTTGCCTTCCAGTGGTGCAGTTAGAAGCAAAGATCTGGCCCAGGGACACTGAGCAGCTCCCTTGGGGCTCCCTCTGAGGAGCAGCTGCAGGGCTGCTGCCGCCTGTGGAGGAGCCCCAGGGAAGGAGGTGGTGGAGTCCCCATCCCTGGAGGTGTTTAGGAAGAGCCTGGATGAGGCCCTTGGTGCCATGGTTTAGCTGATCAGATGGTGCTGGGTGAGAGGTTGGACTTGGTGATCCTTGAGGTCTTTTCCAACCTTATTGATTCTGTGATTCTAGGAAAAGCCCTCTGAGTGGTGCCACACTGGCACAGGCTGCCCAGCGATGTGGCTGAGGCCCTGTGCCTGCAGACGTTCAGGGTCAGACTGGATGTGGCCCTGGGGAGCTGGATGTGGTTGGAGATGTCCCTGCTGCCTGCAGGGGGTTGGGCAAGATGCTCTTGGAGGCTCTTCCAACCCAAGAGAATGTGTGAATCATCCACTCCAACCATGATCCATCACTGCCCAGGCTGGGGCTGAGCCATGGCCTCAGCACCACAGCTCTGCAACCCCTCCAGGGATGGGCATCCAACCCCCTCCCTGGGCAGCCTGGGCCAGGCTGGCAGAGCCCTTGCAGGGAAGAAGTTTCTTCTCCTCTCCAAGCTGAGCCTCCCCTGGGGCAGCCTGAGGCCATTGCCTCTCCTCCTGGCCCTTGTTGCTGGGGAGCAGAGCCCAGCCCCCCCTGGCTGCAGCCTCCTCTCAGGGAGCTGCAGAGAGCAAGGAGGTCTCCCTCAGCCTCCTCTGCTCCACACTCAGCACCCCCAGCTCCCTCAGCTGCTCCTCCCCAGCCCTCTTCTCCACACCCTTCCCCACCTTGCTTGCCCTTCCCTGCCCTACTACTTCAGGGAAGAAGATTCTTCTGCTGTCCAGCCTAAACCTTCCCTGGGGCAACTTGAGGCCATTTCACATGGCACAGAGTCACAGAGCTATCAGGGTTGAAAGGGACCTCAAGGCTCATCCAGTCCCAACCCCCTGCCAGGGGCAGGGACACCCCAGCTCCCTCAGCCTCTCCTCACAGGGCTGTGCCCCAGACCCCTCCCCAGCCCTGTTGCCCTTCTCTGGACACCTTCCAGCAGCTCAACCTCTTGCCTAACCTCAGCAGCCCAGAGCTGGACACAGGACTCAAGGGGAGGCCTCAGCAGTGCTGAGCACAGGGCACAAGGACTTCCCTGCTCCTGCTGGCCACACTCTTCCTGACCCAGGCCAGGCTGCCCTTGGCCTTCTTGGCCCCCTGGGCACACTGCTGCCTCCTCTCCAGCTGCTCTCCCCCAGCACCCCCAGCTCCCTCTCTGCCTGGCTGCTCTCAGCCCCTCTGCCCCCAGCCTGTGGCACTGCCTGGGGTTGCTGTGGCCAATGTGCAGCACCTGGCACTTGGATGTCTTCAATCTCCTGCCCTTGGCCTCTGCCCATCTGCCCAGCCTGGCAAGGTCCCTCTGCAGAGCTCTCCTGCCCTCTCCCAGCTCAACTCCTGCCCCCAGCTTGCTGTCAGCTGCACATTCACTGCTGATGGACTCCATCCCCTCCTCCAGATCCTCAGTGAAGATATATTGATCAGGCTGGGGCCCAGCACTGAGCCCTGGGGCACACCACTGGTGCCTGGCTGCCAGCTGGCTGTGGCACCATTCACCACCACTCTCTGGGCTCAGCCTGCAGCCAGTTCCTGACCCAGCTCAGAGTGCTGCTGCCCCAGCCAGGGGCTGACAGCTTGGCCAGGAGGAAGCTTGGCCTGCTGTTCTGTCCAAGGAGCAGAAGCAGTGGCACAGGAGCCAGGCACACAGTGGTGTGGTGGATGCCACAGCCATGGAAGGTGCCCAGCTTCGTGCCACTCACTTCCAGCTTGCTTACAGTTTATGAGGTCATTGCAGAGCACATTTGAAGGAGGAATCAAACTTCCTTTGCACAGCAGAACAAACCCTGCGAGCCAAAGCCTTGTCCCTGCTGATGGGAGTGGATGGCTCAACACCACTCTCTTGTGGGCACAGCTATGAAGTCCCCAGCTGCACCCTGGAGGGAGATCATAGAACCACAGAGCTGTCAGGGCTGGAAGGGAGCTCAAGGCTCAGCCAGCCCCAGCCCCCTGCCACGGTCAGGGACCCCTCACACCACAGCAGCTTGCTCACAGCCACCTCCAGCCTGGCTGCAAACCCCTCCAGCCAGGAGGCTGCCACCACCTCCCTGGGCAGCCTGGGACAGGCTCTCACCACCCTCCTGGGCAACAACTTCTTCCTAAGGCTCTAAGGAGCCCTTGAAGGTCATTTTGTGCAACCCCTCTGCAGTCAGCAGGGACACAGATTCCTACAACCTATGATTGGGTTGGAAGGGAGCTGAAAGGATAGGATAGGATAGGATAGGATAGGATAGGATAGGATAGGATAGGATAGGATAGGATAGGATAGGATAGGATAGGATAGGATAGGATAGGATAGGATAGTCTCCACCACCTCCTTGGGCAGCTCATCCCAGTTGCCAATTCCTCTGGCTGGGAAGAACTTTCTCCTCCCCTCAAGCCTCAACCTCCCCTGGCACACCTTGAGACTGTGTCCTCTTGTTCTGCTGCTGGGGGCCTGGCAGAAGAGACCAACCCCCCTGGCTCCAACCTCCCTGCAGGGAGTTGCAGAGAGCAAGAAGGTCTCCCCTGAGCCTCCTCTGCTCCAGGCTGAGCAACCCCAGCTCCCTCAGCCTCTCCTCACAGGGCTGTGCCCCAGACCCCTCCCCAGCCCTGTGCCCCAGACCCCTCCCCAGCTCTCTTGCCCTTCTCTGGACACCTTCCAGCAGCTCAACCTCTTGCCTAACCTCAGCAGCCCAGAGCTGGACACAGGACTCAAGGGGAGGCCTCAGCAGTGCTGAGCACAGGGCACAATGACCTCCCTGCTCCTGCTGGCCACACTCTGCCTGACCCAGGCCAGGCTGCCCTTGGCCTTCTTGGCCCCCTGGGCACACTGCTGCCTCCTCTTCAGCTGCTCTCCCCCAGCACCCCCAGCTCCCTCTCTGCCTGGCTGCTCTCAGCCCCTCTGCCCCAAGCTCCAACCCCCTGCAGCACTTAGTGCCCTGAGCTTGGCAGAACATCAGTGCCTTCAGGTCAGCTTTCAGGGTTGGTTTGCATCACACTCAATCAGTGAGTACCAGAATGGGTTGGGTTGGTCATCCAGTTCCAACCCCCTGCCATGGGCAGGGACACCTCCCACCAGCCCCAGCTTGCTCAGGGCCTCATCCAGCCTGGCCCTGAACACCTCCAGGGAGGGGACAGCCACAGCCTCCCTGGGCAGCCTGTGCCAGAGTCTCACCAGGTTGCTCAGGGCTCCAGCAAGTTAGACCTGGGATGGCTGCAGGGCTGGAGCCTCCACCCCCTCCCTGGGCAGCCTGTGCCAGAGCCTCCCCAGCCTCCCTCTGCAGAGCTTCCTCCTGAGCTCCAACCTAACTCTGCCCTGCTCCAGCTCCAGACCCTTGCTGCTCCTCCTGTCCCCACAGCCCCTCCTGGCAGCCCCTGCCCAGCCTGCCTGCAGCTGCCCTGCAGACACTGAGCTGCAGCTCTGAGCTCTGCCTGCAGCCTTCTCCTCTCCAGGCTGAGCAGCCCCAAGTCTCCCAGGCTTGGAGGGGGGTGCTGCAGCCCTCTGGTCATCCTCCTAGCCTCCTCTGGATGTGATCCATCAGGTCCATGTCCCCAGAGCTGGACCCAGCCCTGCTTAAACACAGAAAGAGGCGAAGTTCAGAGATCACAGAGAGATATCTTTCAATGAGGACCTTCAAACTCCTACAGATTTCAGCTTCAAGCTCCTGCACAGCTCTTCAGTGCCTGGCCTGTGGTGAATCAACCACCTGAAGGCAATGCCAGCAGCCAGCAGCAGCTGAGAAACAGCTCAGCTTATTGCTGAGCACCACCCAGCAGAGCTTGGCCTCCTCCCCTTGCCCCCCAGCCCTCAGCTATTGAGAGGCATTGATCAGATCCCTCTCAGCCTTCTCCTCTCCAGGCTCACCACCCCCAGGGCTCTCAGCCTCTCTCCACAGGGCAGATGCTCAGGTCCTCAACTCCTCCTCCTGGCTCTGCCTTGGGCTCTCCCCAGCAGCTCTCTGTCTCTCTGCCCCTGGGGAGCCCAGAGCTGGGCACAGGATTGCAGCTGTGGGCTCAGCAGGGCAGAGCAGAGCAGAGGGGGAGCAGAACCTCCCCAGCCCTGCTGGCCACACTCTTCCTGCTGCCCCCAGGCCCCCATTGGCTCTCTCGGCCCCCAGGGCCCTTTGCTGTCCCATGCAGCCCTTGCTGCCCAGCAGCACCCCAAGGTCTTTCTCCATGGAGCTGCTCTGCAGCAGGGCAGCCTCTGAGCTGTCCTGGTGCCTGCTGTGCCTCCCCCCAGGGGCAGGACCCTGGCCTGCTCCTGACTGACCTTCCTGAGCTTTGCCTTCCCCCAGCTCTCAGCCTGTGCAGCCCTGCTTGGATGGCAGCACAGCCTGAGGGGCCTCAGCCACCCTCCCCCTGCAGTTTGCTGCCATCAGGAACGTGCTGAGGGAGCCCTCAGTGCCCTCAGCCAGGAGGTGAATGAAGAGATGGAACAGAGCTGGGCCCAGTCCTGATCCCTGGGCAACAGCAACTTCCCTCTTCGAGCTTCTAGCAGCTGAAACTCTCTTTGGTGCTGCTGGGGGCTGAGTGAAGCTGGGGGCTGAAACTCTCTTTGGTGCTGCTGGGGGCTGAGTGAAGCTGGGAGCTGAAACTCTCTTTGGTGCTGCTGGGGGCTGAGTGAAGCTGGGAGCTGAAACTCTCTTTGCTGCTGCTGGGGGCTGAGTGAATCTGGGAGCTGAAACTCTCTTTGGTGCTGCTGCTGGTGTCAGCCACCACCTCCTCCCCCCCCAGTTTGGCATCATCTGAGCAGATTACATCCCCAGTTGTCTCATGCCCAGCCAAAGGCAGAGCAAAGAGGGGGCTGTGGGGCACCCCTGCTCCATTCAGACGCTGACTGGCTGCCAGAGCAGCAGAATTTCAGCTCCAGTTGGCACCAATTCGTTTCCAGGCAAAGTGGCAGAGATAAAAGGGGCAGGGATTCAAAGGATTCCTCATGGGAGATGGGTTGGGGGGATGGGGGGGGGGCGGTTGTCAGAGTTGTGGTTTCTGCTTGGTCTGCAGAGAGAGAGAGGAGCCCAGCTGTGATTCTGCTCTGCAGAGGCTGTGATTCAGCAGAGGCTTCAAACCAGAGCAGGGATTGGGTGTGCTCAGGGGCTTGGAGCAGCTCTGCTGTGGGACAGGCTGAGGGAGCTGGGGGGTTGAGCCTGCAGAAGAGAAGGCTGCAGGCAGAGCTCAGAGCAGCTGCCAGGCCCTGCAGGGGCTGCAAGCAGGCTGCAGAGGGACTGCTGCCAAAGGGCTGCAGGGACAGCCCCAGGGGCAATGGTTGGAGCTGAGAGCAGAGCAGATGGAGCTTGGAGGTGAGGCAGAAGCTGTGCCCCAGGAGGCTGCTGGAAGGCTGCAAGAGGTTGCCCAGGGAGGTGGTTGTGGCCCCATGGCTGGAGCTCTGGCAGGGGAGGCTGGAGAGGGCTGTGGGCAAGCTGAAATCAAAGTCATTAAAACTGAGTCACTGCAAAGGCCAAAGCCACCAAGCAGCTGCAGCTTTGATCCAGAACTTCCCTTTCCACTCCTATTTTCTACAGTTTTAGTCTAGAACTTCACTTTCTCCTCCTATATTGTACAGGTTTAGTCTAGAACTTCCCTTTCCACTCCTATTTTGTGCAGTTTAAATCTAGAACTTCATTTTCACTCCTGTTTTCTGCATCTTTAATCCAGAACTTCCCTTTCCACTCCTATTTTGTACAGTTTAAATCTGGAACTTCATTTTCACTCCTATTTTGTACAGCTGTAATCTAGAACTTCACTTTCCACTCCTATTCTATGCTGTTTTAATCTAGAATTTCACTTTCCACTCCTATTCTGTACAGTTTTAATCTAGAACTTCCCATTCCACTCCTATTTTGTGCAGTTTAAATCTAGAACTTCATTTTCACTCCTGTTTTCTGCATCTTTAATCCAGAACTTCCCTTTCCACTCCTATTTTGTACACCTTTAATCCAGAACTTCCCTTTCCACTCCTATTTTGTACACCTTTAATCCAGAACTTCCCTTTCCACTCCTATTTTGTACACCTTTAATCCAGAACTTCCCTTTCCACTCCTATTTTGTACACCTTTAATCCAGAACTTCCCTTTCCACTCCTATTTTGTACACCTTTAATCCAGAACTTCCCTTTCCACTCCTATTTTCTACACCTTTAATCTAGAACTTCCCTTTCCACTCCTATTTTGTACAAGTTTTAATCCAGCTCTTCCCTTTCCACTCCTATTTTGTGCAGTTTAAATCTAGAACTTCATTTTCACTCCTGTTTTCTGCATCTTTAATCCAGAACTTCCCTTTCCAGTCCTATTTTGTACAGTTTAAATCTAGAACTTCATTTTCACTCCTATTTTGTACAGCTGTAATCTAGAACTTCACTTTCCACTCCTATTCTATGCTGTTTTAATCTAGAATTTCACTTTCCACTCCTATTCTGTACAGTTTTAATCTAGAACTTCCCATTCCACTCCTATTTTGTGCAGTTTAAATCTAGAACTTCATTTTCACTCCTGTTTTATGCATCTTTAATCCAGAACTTCCCTTTCCACTCCTATTTTGTACTGTTTTAATCCAAATCTTCCCTTTCCACTCCTATTTTGTACACCTTTAATCCAGAACTTCCCTTTCCACTCCTATTTTGTACACCTTTAATCCAGAACTTCCCTTTCCACTCCTATTTTGTACACCTTTAATCCAGAACTTCCCTTTCCACTCCTATTTTGTACACCTTTAATCCAGAACTTCCCTTTCCACTCCTATTTTGTACACCTTTAATCCAGAACTTCCCTTTCCACTCCTATTTTGTACACCTTTAATCCAGAACTTCCCTTTCCACTCCTATTTTGTACACCTTTAATCCAGAACTTCCCTTTCCACTCCTATTTTGTACACCTTTAATCCAGAACTTCCCTTTCCACTCCTATTTTGTACACCTTTAATCCAGAACTTCCCTTTCCACTCCTATTTTCTACACCTTTAATCTAGACCTTCACTTTCCACTCCTGTTTTGTACAACTTTAGTCTAGAACTTCCCTTTCCACTCCTATTTTGTACAAGTTTTAATCCAGCTCTTCCCTTTCCACTCCTATTTTGTGCTGTTTTAATCCAGAACTTCCCTTCCCACTCCTATTTTCTACATCTTTAGTCTAGAACTTCCCTTTCCACTCCTATTTTGTACAGTTTTAATCTAGAACATCACTTTTCACTCCTGTTTTCTGCATCTTTAATCCAGAACTTCCCTTTTCACTCCTGCTCTGTACAGCTTTAATCTAGAACCTCACTTTCCACTCCTGTTTTCTACAGCTTTAATCAAGATCTTCCCTTTCCACTGCTACTTTGTACAGTTTTAATCCAGAAATTCCCTTTTCAGTCCTATTTTCTAGTTTTACTCTAGAACTTCCCTTTCCACCCCTATTTTGTACACCTTTAATCCAGAACTTCCCTTTCCACTCCTATTCTGTACAGCTTTAATCTAGACCTTCCCTTTCCACTCCTATTATCTAAACCTTTAATCCAGAACTTCCCTTTCTCCTCCTAGTTTTTGCAGTTTTCATCTAGAACTTCCCTTTCCACTCCTATTTTGTACACCTTTAATCCAGAACTTCCCTTTCCACTCCTATTCTGTACAGCTTTAATCTAGACCTTCCCTTTCCACTCCTATTATCTAAACCTTTAATCCAGAACTTCCCTTTCTCCTCCTAATTTTTGCAGTTTTCATCTAGAACTTCCCTTTCCACTCCTATTTTGTACACCTTTAATCCAGAACTTCCCTTTCCACCCCTATTTTGTACACCTTTAATCCAGAACTTCCCTTTCCACTCCTATTTTGTACACCTTTAATCCAGAACTTCCCTTTCCACCCCTATTTTGTACACCTTTAATCCAGAACTTCCCTTTCCACTCCTATTTTGTACACCTTTAATCCAGAACTTCCCTTTCCACTCCTATCCTGTTCAGCTTTAATCAAGAACTTCACCTTCCACTCCTATTTTCTACAGTTTTAACCCAGAACTTCCCTTTCCACTCATATTTTGCAGTTTTAATCCAGAACTTCCCTTTCCAATCCTATTTTGTGCAGTTTAAATCTAGAACTTCACTTTCCACTCCTGTTTTCTGCATCTTTAATCCAGAACTTCCCTTTCCACTGCTATTCTGTACAGCTTTAATCAAGAACTTCCCTTTCCCCTCCTATTTTGGCCACCTTTAATCTAGAACTCCACTTTTCACTCCTGTTTTCTGCATCTTTAATCCAGAACTTCCCTTTCCACTGCTAATTTGTACAGTTTTAATCTAGAATTTGACTTCCCACTCCTATTTTCTTCATCTTTAATCTAGAACTTCACTTTCCACTCCTATTCTATGCAGTTTTAATCTAGAATGTCACTTTCCACTCCTATTCTGTACAGCTTTAATCAAGAACTTCCCTTTCCACTCCTATTTTGTACAGCTTTAATCTAGAACTTCACTTTCCACTCCTGTTTTCTACACCTTTAATCTAGATCTTCACTTTCCACTCCTTTTTTGTACAGCTTTAGTCTAGAACTTCCCTTTCCACTCCTATTCTGTACAGCTTTAATCAAGAACTTCACTTTCCACTCCTATTTTCTAGTTTTAATCTAAAACTTCCCTTTCCAGCCCTATTTTGGACACCTTTAATCCAGAACTTCACTTTTCACTCCTGTTTTATGCATCTTTAATCCAGAACTTATTACTCCCATTTTCAAAAAGGGCAAGAAGCAGGAACCAGGGAACTCCAGGCCAGTCAGTCTCACCTCTGTGCCCGGAAAGATCATGGAGCAGATCCTCCTGGAGGCACTAATGACTCAGAAGAATAGTGAAGAGGTGATTGGGAATAGTCAGCATGGCTTTGCCAAGGGCACATCCTGCCTGACAAACCTGGTGGCCTTCTATGAGCAGGTGACAACATTAATAGATGAGGGGAGAGCAACTGATGTCGTTTACCTGGACCTGAGCAAAGCCTTAGGCACTGTCCCGCACCACATCCTGGTCTCCAAGCTGGTGACACATGGGTGTGATGGGTGACCACTAGATGGATACAGAACTGGCTTGATGGCTGCACCCAAAGAGTGGCTGTCAACGGGTCCATGTCCTAGTGGAGGCCAGTGACAAGCAGAGTCCCTCAGGGATCAGTCCTGGGCCCAGGCTTGTTCAGCATCTCTGTGGGTGCCATGGGCAGTGGCACTGAGTGCAGCCTCAGCAAGTTTGCTGATGACACCAAGCTGTGTGGTGCAGCGGACACGCTGGAGGGAAGGGATCCATCCAGAGGGACCTGGACAGGCTGGAGAGGTGGGCACAAGCCAACCTCAGGAGCTTCAACAAGACCAAGGGCAGGGTCCTGCAGCTGGGTGGAGGCAACCCCAGGCACAAATCCAGGCTGGGCAGGGACTGGCTGGAGAGCAGCCCTGAGGAGAGAGACTTGGGGGTGCTGGAGGAGGAGAAGCTCAACAGGAGCTCTCAGTGTGCACTTGCAGCCCGGAAAGCCAATCAGAGCCTGGGCTGCATCAGGAGAAGTGTGACCAGCAGGGCAAGGGAGGTGCTTCTCCCCCTCTGCTCAGCCCTGGTGAGACCCCACCTGGAGTACTGCCTCCAGCTCTGGAGCCCCTATTACAGGAGGGATGTGGACGTGCTGGAGCGTGTCCAGAGAAGGGCCAGGAGGATGAGCAGAGGGCTGGAGCACCTCTCCTATGAGGACAGACTGAAGGAGTTGGGGCTGTTCAGTCTGGAGAAGAGAAGGCTCCCAGGTGACCTCATTGTGGCTTTCCAGTATCTGAAGGGGGCTACAGGAAGGCTGGGGAGGGACTGCTCAGGATCTCAGGCAGTGATAGGACTAGGGGGAACGGATTGAAGCTGGAAATGGGGAGATTCAGGCTGGATGTGAGGAAGAAGTTCTTCCCCATGAGAGTGGTGAAGCCCTGGAATGGGTTATCCAGGGAGGTGGTTGAAGCCCCGTCCCTGGAGGTGTTTAAGCCCAGGCTGGATAAGGCTCTGGACAGGCTGATCTAGTGTGGGGTGTCCCTGCCCATGGCAGGGGGTTGGAACTAGATGATCCTTGTGGTCCCTTCCAACCCTGACTGATTCTATGATTCTATTCTATGATTCTATGATTCTATGAAAGAACTTCCCTTTCCACTCCTATTTTGTATAGCTTTTATCTAGAACTTCACTTTCCACTCCTACTCTGTGCAGTTTTAATCTAGAATGTCACTTTCCACTCCTATTCTGTACAGTTTTAATCTAGAACCTCACTTTCCACTCCTATTTTCTACAGTTTTAATCCAGAACTTCCCTTTCCACTCCTATTTTGTGCAGTTTAAATCTAGAACTTCACTTTTCACTCCTGTTTTCTGCATCTTTAATCCAGAACTTCCCTTTCCACTGCTATTCTGTACAGCTTTAATCAAGAACTTCCCTTTCCACTCCTATTTTGGACACCTTTAATCTAGAACTCCACTTTTCACTCCTATTTTCTACATCTTTAATCTAGACCTTCACTTTCCACTCCTGTTTTGTACAGCTTTAGTCTAGAACTTCCCTTTCCACTCCTATTCTGTACAGCTTTAATCTAGAACTTCACTTTCCACTCCTATTTTGTGCAGCTTTAACGCAGAACTTCACTTCCCACTCCTCAGCCCCCTTCCCTTCAGCAGGGGAAGCTCCCCCAGCCCCTCCAGGAGGCTGCAACCCCCCTGGGCACATCAGCAGGGCCCAGCACCCTCCCTGCTTCCCTCTCCCACCCAGGCTCACAACGTGACAGCCCCGGGCTGATCCCCTTAATCCAGCTCCCCTTGGCCCAGCCAATGCAGCAGATCCCTGCAGCCTCTGGCTCCCCCTCCCCACCCCAGCCTAAATATGTCCTTCCCATCCAGTGGCTGAGCTCCACTGGCCCCCAGCCTGCCAGCTCTCAATTGTCTTCCTGATCCAATTAATTCAGCAGAGCTTCACCAGCCCTCTGCACGCTGCCTCATCCCTGGGGAGCCCTTTAGGAGCTTCCCAGAGCATCATCACCTTGCTCTGCTGGCAGAGCCCAGGCCAGGCTCCCAGGCAGAGCCCAGGAGCAGCAGGAAGGCTTTGGAAGGCTGAAGGATTGCCAGTGCAGGAAGGCTGAAGGATCTCCACTCCCTCAGTGGCTACCCAAGAAGGAGCAACTCTGCTGCTGCTATGGTATTGATTTTTGGTTGATTGATTGATTGATTGATTGTTCATGAAACCTTGAGGGTAACCCTCTGGGAGTTGTTCTCCCCTGCCAGGAAAGAGCTGGGGCTGCCCCAGGGCTGTGGGTGTTTGCTTTAAGGATCAAATCCTTCCAAGGGGGTTGTGCCCAGGGCAGAAGGAAATGCTCTTTGGAAGACGCTGCACAGGGGTTGGGTGGAGGAGGATGACTTTGTTCTTCTCACTGGGACAACTGTTTGCCCTCTCAGTCTGCAAAACAAAGCAGCACTGTGTGAGGGCCAACAAAAGCAACCCAAACCCCCAAGCCTCTTGCACAATCACACAACCACAGAGGAGTTTGGCTTGGAAGGCAGCTCCAAAGCTCCTCCAGCCCAGCCCCCTGCCCTCAGCAGGGACATCCTCCCCTGCAGCAGCTTGCCCACAGCCCTCTCCAGCCTCCCCTGCCAGAGCTCCAGCCATGGGGCCACAGCCACCTCCCTGGGCAACCTCTTGCAGCCTTCCAGCAGCCTCCTGGGGCACAACTTGTTCCTCACCTCCAAGCTCCATCTGCTCTGCTCTCAGCTCCAACCATTGCCCCTGGGGCTGTCCCTGCAGCCCTTTGGCAGCAGTCCCTCTGCAGCCTGCTTGCAGCCCCTGCAGGGCCTGGCAGCTGCTCTGAGCTCTGCCTGCAGCCTTCTCTTCTGCAGGCTCAACCCCCCCAGCTCCCTCAGCCTGGCCCCACAGCAGAGCTGCTCCAAGCCCCTGAGGCTCTTGCTGGCCTCCTCTGGAGCCTCTCCCTCAGCTCCAGCTCCCTCCTGTCTTGAGGGCTCCAGAGCTGGCCCCAGCCCTGCAGGGGAGGTCTCCCCAGAGCAGAGCAGAGGGGCAGATCCCTCTCTCCAGCTCTGGCCACCCTGCTTTGGGTGCAGCCCAGGCTGCCCTTGGCCTCCTTGCCTGCTCCTGGCCAGCTTCTCCCCCTGCCCAGCACCCCCAAGGCCTTCTCCTCAGGGCTGCTTTCCCTCCCCTCCTCCCCAGCCTGTGCTGGCAGTGAAGATTGTTCTGTACCAGCTGCAGGAATTCCCCCAGCTGAAAGCCAGGGTCAGAGCTGATCTCAGGAGCTCTAATCCACCAGTTTAGGCTCCAGGAATCCACAAGAGAAACTGGTTCTGGCCTTGGAGGTGTAGCTCTCCACAGCTCCCTGCAGGGAGGTTGAAGCCAGGGGGGTTGGTCTCTTCTGCCAGGCCCCCAGCAGCAGAACAAGAGGACACAGTCTCCAGCTGTGCCAGGGGAGGTTGAGGCTGGAGGGGAGGAGAAAGTTCTTCCTAGCCAGAGGAATTGGCCACTGGGATGAGCTGCCCAGGGAGGTGGTGGAGTCCCCATGGCTGGAGGTGTTCCAGAGGGGCTTGGATGTGGCACTTGGAGCCAGGGGTGAGCTGTCAGGAGGGGTTGGGTGACAGGTTGGATTTGATGATCTCTGAGGTCTTTTCCAACCTTATGGATTCTGTGAGTCTATGAAATGGCCTCAAGCTGCCCCAAGGGAAGGTTTAGGTTGGACAAGGGAAGAAACTGCTTGACTGAAAGGGATTCACCTCCAGGAGTGAAATTGCCTTCCTGCACAGAACTTGGAAGCAAAATGACATCACTGAGGTTATTTCCCCAAGCAAACTCCACATAGAAGCATCACAGCAAGAAACACAGGGAAATCAGACTGGTGCATTTGGGGTGAGGCCCCCAGCTGGAGCTCTGGGTCCAGCTCTGGAGCCTCTGTGCCAGGAAGGCTCTGGAGGGGCTGGAAGGTGTCCAGAGCAGGGCCAGCAGGAGGAGCAGAGGGCTGGAGCTGCTCTGAGCACAGCCTGAGAGAGTTGGGGCTGTGCAGGCTGCAGAGGAGAAGGCTCCCAGGAGACCTTCTGGTGGCCTTGCAGGAGCTGCAGGGGGCTGCAAGCAAGCTGGGGAGGGACTTTGGAGGGGGTGAGGGAGGGACAGGAGTGGGGGGACTGGAGCAGAAGTAGAAGTGGGGAGCTGGAGCTTGGCTGTGAGGAAGAAGTTGTTGGCCAGGAGGGTGGTGAGAGCCTGGCCCAGGCTGCCCAGGGAGGTGGTGGCAGCCTCCTGGCTGGAGGGGTTTGCAGCCAGGCTGGAGGTGGCTGTGAGCAAGCTGCTGTGGGGTGAGGGGTCCCTGCCCATGGCAGGGGGCTGGGGCTGGCTGAGCCTTGAGCTCCCTTCCAGCCCTGCCAGCTCTGTGACTCCATGTGGTGGTGTCAAAGGCCTTGGCAGAGAGCAGAGCAGAGGTTCTGCTCAGCTGGGGCTGGGCTGCAGCTCTGTGTCTGTCTCCACGCTGATGGGCAGCTTGCAGGCCTCAGGGCTGTGCACAGGGCTGTGGCCCTCGGGGGCTGCCCCTGGAGCTCTCCCAGGGGCTGAGCTCCTTCCTTTCTAGATGTCACCTGTGAAGGGACACAGCATGGACCCAGGGGAGTGAAAGGGGAGGTGGGAAAAGGACCTCGAGGCTCAGCCAGCCCCAACCCCCTCCCACCACAGCAGCTTGCTCACAGCCACCTCCAGCCTGGCTGCAAACACCTCCAGCCAGGAGGCTCCCCTGGAGCTCTCCCAGGGGCTGAGCTCCTTCCTTTCTAAGCGTGGCTGTGAGCAAGCTGCTGTGGTGTGAGGTGTCCCTGCCCAGGGCAGGGGCTTGGGGCTGGCTGAGCCTCGAGCTCCCTTCCAGCCCTGCCAATGGGTTCTGTGGCTCCATGGACTCTTTCTGCTGTTGCTTGCAGAGAGGAAGCCTCTCACCCCTGCCACGGTCCCAGCAGCTGCTCTCCTCTCCCAGGCCTGCAGAGAGGAAGGCTGTGGCTCTCTTCCTCTGCCTTTTAGGAGCAGCTTGTGCTACTCCAGTAAGTCCTCCCTGTGCTGTTCCCCCCAGGCCCTTGAATTCCCCCTCCTGGGAAGCCCCTGGGCTGGCTCTGGCCTGCCCCAGGCGTTCACTCGTGGGGTAGGTATTGAATGCCCTTATCTGTTCCAGGCCCATCCCTTCCACCATGAGCTGGGGGCCCATGGACAGAAGGCTCCAGGCAAGGTACTCCTCCTGTTCTCCAAGTCCTGGGGTGGTGTGGAGGTGTTCCAGAGGGGCCTGGAGGGGCTGCTTGGTGCCAGGGTTGAGCTGCTCAGATGGTGCTGGGGGGGAGGTTGGACTGGATGAGCTCTGAGGTCTTTTCCAACCTGGTTGATTCTCTTCTATTCCAAGTGCCAGGGATGCCCTCGGGGCACAGCCACCCCAGCAGGGCTCCAGCCTGGGGGCAGGAAGGGCCCTGGGGGTGCTGCTGGCCAAGCAGCTGCAGAGGAGCCAGCAGTGCCCAGGGGGCCGAGGGAGCCAAAGGCCTCCTGGCCGGGCTCAGCAGCGCTGTGCCCAGCGGCAGCAGGGAGGGGACTGTGCCCTGGGGCTGGGCTCTGGGGAGGCCACAGCTGGAGTGCTGCCTTCAGCCTCGGGCAGCTCAGTGCCAGAGAGCTGTGGAGGGGCTGGAGCCAGGGCAGAGCAGGGCAAGGCAGCTGGGAAGGGCCTGGAGGATCCGTGTGCTGGGCAGAGGCTGAAGGAGCTGGGGAGGGTTAGGGTGGAGGAGAGGAGGCTGAGGGAGAGCTCCTGGCTGGCTGCAGCGCCCTGAGAGGAGGCTGTGGAGAGGCTGCTGCTGGTCTCTGCTCCCAGGGCAGGAGTGGCAGGAGAGGAGGGCACAGCCTCAAGCTGCAGCAGGGCAGGCTCAGGCTGGGCAGGAGGGAGAAGCTTTGCCCAGCCAGAGCGGTCAGGCAGTGGCAGAGGCTGCCCAGGGAGGGGCTGGAGTGCCCAGGCCTGGAGGGGTTTGGCTGTGGGGCTTGGGGCTGGGGCTCAGGGGTGAGCCTGGCAGGGCAGGGGTTGGACTTGGGGCTCCCAGGCTCTGCCCCAGCCTGCAGGTCTCTGTGGCTCTGCGATTTCTGTGGTCCTGGGGGGTGGGAAGTCCCCAGGGGCAGGCCTGGGATGCTGGGGGAGTGATTCCACTCCTGCACTGTGCCTCTGCAGGGAGCAGACCTCGGGCTCGGCTCTGGGCAGTTTGGCTCTCAGCTGCTGTGCGGTGGCTGCAGGGGAGGGAGGCTGCTGGGGGCTGGGCTGGGGGCTGGGGGCTGGGCTGGGGGCTGGGTTGCAGTTAGGCTGGGGGCTGGGCTGGGGGCTGGGGTTAGGATGGGGGCTGGGCTGGGGTTTAGGCTGGGGGCTGGACTGGGGGTTAGGCTGGGGGCTGGGCTGGGGATTAGGCTGGGGGCTGGGCTGGGGGTTGGGCTGGGGGCTGGGCTGGGGGCTGGGTTGCAGTTAGGCTGGGGGGTTGGGCTGGGGGTTAGGCTGGGGGCTGGGCTGGGGATTAGGCTGGGGGTTGGGCTGGGGGTTGGGCTGGGGGCTGGGCTGGGGGTTTGGGCTGGGGGGTTGGGCTGGGGGCTGGGCTGGGGCTGCGCTGGGGTTAGGCTGGGGGCTGGGCTGGGCTGGGGGCTGGGCTGGGGGTTGGGCTGGGGGCTGGGCTGGGGCTGCGCTGGGGTTAGGCTGGGGGCTGGGCTGGGGATTAGGCTGGGGGCTGGGCTGGGGTTGGGCTGGGGGCTGGGCTGGGCTGGGGATTAGGCTGGGGGGTTGGGCTGGGGTTAGCTGCTGGGGGGGCTGGGGGTTGGGCTGGGGGCTGGGCTGGGGCTGCGCTGGGGTTAGGCTGGGGGGCTGGGCTGGGGATTAGGCTGGGGGCTGGGCTGGGGGTTGGGCTGGGGGCTGGGCTGGGGCTGCGCTGGGGTTAGGCTGGGGGCTGGGCTGGGGATTAGGCTGGGGGCTGGGCTGGGGGTTGGGCTGGGGGTTAGGCTGGGGGCTGGGCTGGGGATTAGGCTGGGGGCTGGGCTGGGGGTTGGGCTGGGGGTTGGGCTGGGGGCTGGGCTGGGGCTGGGCTGGGGTTAGGCTGGGCTGGGGGCTGGGCTGGAGTTAGGCTGGGGGCTGGGCTGTGGGCTGGGGTTAGGCTGGGGTTAGGCTGGGGGCTGGGCTGGGGTTGGGCTGGGGTTGGGCTGGGGGCTGGGCTTGAGGCTAGGCTGGGGTTAGGTTGGAGGCTGGGCTGGGGGCTGGGCTGGGGTTAGGCTGGGGGCTGGGCTGGGGGTTAGGCTGGGGGCTGGGCTGGGGACTGGGGTTAGGCTGGGGGCTGGGCTGGGGGTTAGGCTGGGGGCTGGACTGGGGGTTAGGCTGGGGGCTGGGCTGGGGACTGGGGTTAGGCTGGGGGCTGGGCTGGGTTGGGGCTGCGCTGGGGTTAGGCTGGGCTGGGGGCTGGGGGCTGGGCTGGGGTTAGGCTGGGGCCTGGGCTGGGGTTAGGCTGGGGGCTGGGCTGGGGGTTAGGCTGGGGCTGGGCTGGGGATTAGGCTGGGGGCTGGGCTGGGGGTTAGGCTGGGGGTTGGGCTGGGGGTTGGGCTAGGGGCTGGGCTGGGGGTTAGGCTGGGGGTTGGGCTGGGGGTTGGGCTAGGGGCTGGGCTGGGGGCTGGGCTGGGGTTAGGCTGGGGGCTGGGCTGGGGGCTGGGCTGGGGTTAGGCTGGGGGCTGGGCTGGGGGCTGGGGTTAGGCTGGGGGCTGGGCTGGGGTTAGGCTGGGGGCTGGGCTGGGGACTGGGGTTAGGCTGGGGGCTGGGCTGGGCTGGGGCTGCGCTGGGGTTAGGCTGGGCTGGGGGCTGGGGGCTGGGCTGTGGGCTGGGCTGGGGTTAGGCTGGGGGCTGGGCTGGGGGTTGGGCTGGGGGTTGGGCTGGGGGCTGGGCTGGGGGCTGGGCTGGGGTTAGTCTGGGGGCTGGACTGGGGTTAGGTTGGAGGCTGGGCTGGGGGCTGGGCTGGGGTTAGGTTGGAGGCTGGGCTGGGGGCTGGGCTGGGGTTAGGTTGGAGGCTGGGCTGGGGGCTGGCTGAGCCCTAGGAGCATCTCTGTGGCCTCCTCTGGACACCCTCCAGCAGCTCTGAGTCCTTCTTCTGCTGGGGACACCGGAGCTGGAGGCAGGATGGGAGCTGAGGTCTGAGCAGAGCCCAGGGGCAGAATCTCCTCTCCTGCCCCCTGCCCACCCTGCTCTGGCTGCAGCCAGCACACAGCTGCCTGAGGGCTGCAGGAGGCACTGCTGGCTCCTGGGGAGTCATAGAAACACAGAAGGGGTTGGAAGGGACCCAAAGCTCATCCAGCTCCAGCCCCCTGCCGTGGGCAGGGACACCTCCCACCAGCCCCAGCCTGCTCAGGGCCTCATCCAGCCTGGCCCTGAGCACCTCCAGGCAGCAGGCAGCCACAGCCTCCCTGGGCAGCCTGTGCCAGGGTCTCCCCAGCCTCACTACCAACAACTTCTCCCTCCTCTCCACTCTCAGTCTCTCCTCTCCCAGCTCCAAGCCATTGTTCCTCAGCCTGGCACTCCCAGCCCTTGCCCAGAGTCCCTCCCCAGCTCTCCTGGAGCCTTGCAGGGACTGGGAGGCTGCTCTGAGCTCTGCCTGGAGCCTTCCCTTCCCCAAGATGAACAGCCCCTGGCAGAGGTGCTGTGGCTCTGTGGCTCTGTGAAGCCACAGCAGTGAAGCACCAAGGAAGCTTCCTCAGGTCCCCCAGTGACACCCACCGACATCTGCCAGCTCTGAGCAGCCTTCATGGAGTGCTGAGGGCTGGGAGCAGCTCCAGAGCTTTGGGCTGGCTCCTGAGGAGCCTTCATGGAGTGCTGAGGGCTGGGAGCAGCTCCAGAGCTTTGGGCTGGCTCCCGAGGAGCCTTCATGGAGTGCTGAGGGCTGGGAGCAGCTCCAGAGCTTTGGGCTGGCTCCTGAGGAGCCTTCATGGAGTGCTGATGGCTGGGAGCAGCTCCAGAGCTTTGGGCTGGCTCCTGAGGAGCCTTCATGGAGTGCTGAGGGCTGGAAGCAGCTCCAGAGATTTGGGCTGGCTCCTGAGCAGCCTTCATGAAGTGCTGAGGGTTGGGAGGGAGCTCGAAAGCTCCTCCAGCCCAACCCCCTGCACTCAGCAGGGACATCCTCCACTGCAGCAGCTTGCCCTGAGCCCTGTGCATCCTCACCTTGTCTCTCCCCATGGAAGGATCCTGAAGCACCTCCTTGGGCATCCCCACAGCAGAGGGCTGAGCTGTGCCCTGTGCCAGGCGGAGCAGCCCTGCAGGCACCCCAGGGGCCCCTTCTGAGGTGCAATCATCTCCTTGATCACTTCTCTGCTTGCTTTTTAAGGGTGAAGCTGTTGCCCCTGAAGCCTCCAGGGCAGGGGGTGCAGGCCCTGGAGCCCAGGCTGCCCTGCTCCCCCAGCACAGAGCCCTGGGGGCAGAGGTGCCGGGGCCGGACGCGGAGCGCGGCGCCGAGCCCCGGGCCGCCGGGGAACGAGCAGGGATGGGCAGCCAGCAGCCAGGGCAAGCCAGCCCCAGCAGCAGCAGCTCCCTGGCACCTCACAGCAAACCGGGCCTGGCTTCTGAGGGTGGCTCCTGGAGGAGCAGCTTCAGCAGCAGCAGGCTCCAGCCCAGCCCCCGCAGGAGCAGCTCAGGAGGCAGCAGAAGCGCAGCACCGTGGGCAGCTGGCACCCCCGGGCAAGGCTCGGCCCCCCCTGCGTGCTCTGAGCCTTCAGCGGGAGCTTCACCTGGGGAAGGACAACCAGAGCACCGTGGCCCTGCCTGGGGAAAGCAGGGAGAGTGGGGAAGGAGGAGGTGTGGGAGAGGAGGAGGAGGAGTGGGGTGAAGCAGCCGCCGACAGCGAGGTGAAGCAGGGAGGCCTCCAGCCCAGGGCAGGGCACCAGCCCCCAGGGCAGCAGAGGGAAGAGAGGAGGCAAGCTGAGGAGAGCCTGAGAGGTGCCAGGCAAGCAGGCCTGCCCACCAGGAGCCACGGGGAGAAAGCTGCCCCGGGGAGGAAGAGAGGCAGGAGACCCAGGAGGCAGGAGAAGCGGCCCCCTCGCCCCGAGCGCCGCAGGAGGGAAGGCAGCGGAGCCCCCGGGGGGGAAGCAGCCTCCAGGGCAGCTCCCAGGGTGAGGAGAGCAGAGCTGAGAACAGGCAAGAGAGGGAGGGCAGGGGGGCTGCTGCTGCTGGCCAGGCCAGGGGGGCACTGCTGGGGAGGAAGAGCTCAGCAGTGCCTGGAAAGAAGAAGCCTCTGAGGAAGAGAAGAGGATGCAGAGGAACGCCCAGGAGAGAGCCAGGGCTGAGCAGCAAGGGGAAGGAAGCCCTGGAGAGGACCCTGCAGCCCAGGGACAGGCTGAGGGCCACCAAGGTGGCAAGGGGAGAGGCTTCCAGCACCCCAAAGAAGGTGACCACAAGCTTGAGCCACTTCATTCCGACAGCCAGGAGCAAGTGGGCAGGAGGAGCTCTGCCCAGAGCCTGCGGGCCACGGAGAGAGAAGCTCAGGTAAAGGCTTCTGGAACCACAGTGCAGGAGGGGGGAAAAAGGGGGAGGGCAGCAGTGCCCAGTTTAACTCCCTGATGATGGAAAAGCCATCCTGGAGGAAAAGGGGAGGAAGAACTCCTTCAAATGCAGAAGTTGCTGCCCAGGAGGGTGGTGAGAGCCTGGCCCAGGCTGCCCAGGGAGGTGGTGGCAGCCTCCTGGCTGGAGGTGTTTGCAGCCAGGCTGGAGGTGGCTGTGAGCAAGCTGCTGTGGTGGGAGGGGGTTGGGGCTGGCTGAGCCTCGAGGTCCTTTCCCACCTCCCCTTTCACTCCCCTGGGTCCATGCTGTGTCCCTTCACAGGTGACATCTAGAAAGGAAGGAGCTCAGCCCCTGGGAGAGCTCCAGGGGCAGCCCCCCGAGGGCCACAGCCCTGTGCACAGCCCTGAGGCCTGCAAGCTGCCCATCAGCGTGGAGACAGACACAGAGCTGCAGCCCAGCCCCAGCTGAGCAGAACCTCTGCTCTGCTCTCTGCCAAGGCCTTTGACACCACCACATGGAGTCACAGAGCTGGCAGGGCTGGAAGGGAGCTCAAGGCTCAGCCAGCCCCAAGCCCCTGCCACGGGCAGGGACCCCTCACCCCACAGCAGCTTGCTCACAGCCACCTCCAGCCTGGCTGCAAACCCCTCCAGCCAGGAGGCTGCCACCACCTCCCTGGGCAGCCTGGGCCAGGCTCTCACCACCCTCCTGGGCAACAACTTCTTCCTCACAGCCAAGCTCCAGCTCCCCACTTCTACTTCTGCTCCAGCCCCCCCACTCCTATCCCTCCCTCACCCCCTCCAAAGTCCCTCCCCAGCTTGCTTGCAGCCCCCTGCAGCTCCTGCAAGGCCACCAGAAGGTCTCCTGGGAGCCTTCTCCTCTGCAGCCTGCACAGCCCCAACTCTCTCAGGCTGTGCTCAGAGCAGCTCCAGCCCTCTGCTCCTCCTGCTGGCCCTGCTCTGGACCCCTTCCAGCCCCTCCAGAGCCTTCCTGGCACAGAGGCTCCAGAGCTCCCTGGCGACCTCCCACACATTCTGCATAGCATCCTCCCTCCTGCTGCTGCCAGGCAGTGCAGGCTGTGCCTCCCCAGGCTCTGTCTCTGCACCTAAAGTGTTGCCTTCTCCCCCCCAAGGTTTATCCTTCTCCCCCCCAAGCTTTATCCCTTTCTGCTGCTGTCTCTCTTGACCACACAGGTGAAGAGCCCAGGCAGCTCCCGTGCTGAGGTGGAAAATGCAAGCACCAGGAGCCAGCTGGCCCTGCAGGGTAAGCCACAAGCCAGGGCAGGAACTCGCTGGGGGTGTTCAGCCTGGAGATGAGAAGGCTCCAGGCAGAGCTCAGAGGCCAAGGGCAGCCTGGGCTGCACCCAAAGCAGTGAGGCCAGAGCTGGAGAGAGGGATCCTGCCCCTCTGCTCTGCTCTGGGGAGACCTCCCCTGCAGGGCTGGGGCCAGCTCTGGAGCCCTCAACACAGGAGGGAGCTGGAGCTGAGGGAGAGGCTCCAGAGGAGGCCAGCAAGAGCCTCAGGGGCTTGGAGCAGCTCTGCTGTGGGGCCAGGGTGAGGGAGCTGGGGGGTTGAGCCTGCAGAAGAGAAGGCTGCAGGCAGAGCTCAGAGCAGCTGCCAGGCCCTGCAGGGGCTGCAAGCAGGCTGCAGAGGGACTGCTGCCAAAGGGCTGCAGGGACAGCCCCAGGGGCAATGGTTGGAGCTGAGAGCAGAGCAGATGGAGCTTGGAGGTGAGGAACAAGTTGTGCCCCAGGAGGCTGCTGGAAGGCTGCAAGAGGTTGCCCAGGGAGGTGGCTGTGGCCCCATGGCTGGAGCTCTGGCAGGGGGGGGCTGGAGAGGGCTGTGGGCAAGCTGCTGCAGGGGAGGATGTCCCTGCTGAGGGCAGGGGCTGGGCTGGAGGGGCTCTGGAGCTGCCTTCCAGCCCACTCTGTGTCTTTCTGCACCTTTTGCCTTGCTCTACTCAGCTGCATTGGGACCAGCTGCCCAAAAGCACTTCCTGAGGAGCCCTTGGGCTGTGTGCTGCTTGGGCTGCCAGAAGCTCCTGCAGAAGCAGCTGGCTCTGGCCCTGCCCCTCTAACCCTCCTTTCCTCCTTGCTCTGGTCTCTAGATCCCTGCAGGAACTTCCACTGCAAGAAAGGGAGAGTCTGCCAGGTGGGCAAGGAAGGGAGAGCAGCCTGCATCTGCCAGGACCCTGCTGCTTGTCCTTCCACCAAGGACTATGAGCATGTAAGTATCTCACTCCAGACAGCATGGGGGAAAGACAACTGAGATGCTTCCCAGAGAACACCTTCCCCTGCTGGGATTTAAGAGTCCTTCACAGCTTCACAGGGTGCCAGGGGCTGGAAGGGACCTCTGGAGAGCTCCCAGCCCAAGCCCCCTGCCAGAGCAGCACCAGAGGATCCAGCCCAGGGCACACAGGAACACCTCCAGCCAGGGCTGCAGAGGCTCCACACAAGGAGACTCCACAAGCTCTCTGGGCAGCCTGCTCCAGGCCTCTGGCAGCCTCCCAGGCAAGAAGTTCCTCCTGATGCTGAGCTGCAAGCTCCTGGGCTGCACTTGCCAGCCCTTGCCCCTCGGCCTGTGCCAGGGCAGAGTGAGCAGAGGCTGTCCCTGTGCCTCCCTTCCTGCCCCCCAGCCCTCAGCTCCTCAGAGACATTGATCAGATGCCTCTCAGCCTTCTCCTCTGCACACTCAGCACCCCCAGGGCTCTCGGCCTCTCCTCCCCAGGCAGTGCTGCAGTGCCTTCAGCAGCCTTGGAGCCTGCCTTGGCCTCTCTGCAGCAGCTCCCTGTCCCTCCTGAGCTGCGCTAAAAGCAGGAGAGTAGGTTTGGGTGACTCCAGCAGCTGTAAAAGCAGAGCAAAGGACTCAGACTCACTGAGGAGAGCTTGGCAGCATGGAAGTACCTGAGATGTTGATCAACAGCCAGCTGGAGAGGCAGGGGGTGGGCAGGGGGGGACAAGAAGGGCAGCAGCAGCCTGGGCTGGAGCAGCAGTGGTGTGGGCAGCAGGAGCAGGGCAGGGATGGTGCCCCTGGGCTCAGCACTGGGCAGGCCACAGCTTGAGGGCTGGGCTCAGCTTTGGGCTCCTGGCTGCAAGAAGCACCTTGAGGAGCTGGAGCAGGGCCAGGGAAGGGCAAGCAAGGTGGGGAAGGGTGTGGAGAAGAGGGCTGGGGAGGAGCAGCTGAGGGAGCTGGGGGTGCTGAGTGTGGAGCAGAGGAGGCTGAGGGAGACCTCCTTGCTCTCTGCAGCTCCCTGAGAGGAGGCTGCAGCCAGGGGGGGTTGGGCTCTGCTCCCCAGCAACAAGGGCCAGGAGGAGAGGCAATGGCCTCAGGCTGCCCCAGGGGAGGCTCAGCTTGGAGAGGAGAAGAAACTCCTTCCCTGCAAGGGCTCTGCCAGCCTGGCCCAGGCTGCCCAGGGAGGGGGTTGGATGCCCATCCCTGGAGGGGTTGCAGGGAGGCAGAGCTGTGGTGCTGAGGCCATGGCTCAGCCCCAGCCTGGGCAGTGTTGGGTTAAAGAAACTTTTCCAGCCTAAGCAATTCCCCAGTTCTGTGGGCACCTGCAGCTGTGTGCTCCTCTCCCTCAGTCTCAGGGATCACTGCTTTCCCCTGCTGCATGACACTTTGGTGCTCTAAAGCACTGAGCACTGGCAGGTGCCCAGAGCAATGGTCCTGTGGCACCTCAGAGATGCTGTTGGCAGCACTCAGCAAGGAATCCAAGTCTCTGGAAGCTGCAGGTGTAAGCCCAGAGGAGGCACCTCAAAACCTCCTCAGGCTGAGAGCTGGGCAGGGAGGAGGGGCAAGAAGCCCACCAAGGGCAAGGGCAGAGGCTGGCAGCTGGGGAAGAAGAGCCTCAGGGAGCAGAGCAGGTTGGGGACTGAGCTGCTGCAGAGCAGGGCAGGGGGAGAGGCCCTGGGGGGCTGGGGGGTGGGAGGGGAGCAGGAGCCAGCAGTGTGCTCTGGGGGCCAAGGGGGCCAAGGGCAGCCTGGGCTGCAGCAGGAGGGCTGTGGGGAGGAGCTCAGAGAGCTGCTGCTGCCCCTCTGCTCTGCCCTGCTGAGGCCACAGCTGCAATCTGCTCTCCAGCTCTGGGCCCCTCGGCTCCAGCAGCGGCTCAGGGAGCTGCTTGAGAGAGTCCAGCCCAGAGGCACAGAGCTGCTGCAGCCAGGGCAACACCTTCCTCAGCAGCACGGCCTGAGGCAGCTGAGGGCTCTGCAGCTCGCAGAGGAGGAGCCTGAGGGGGAGCTGAGTGCTGGGGATGAAGCTGTGCAGGGGCAGTGCCCAGGGGCTGGAGCCAGGCTCTGCTGGGGGCTGCCCAGTGCCAGCAGCAGGGGCAGGGGTGGAAGCTGAGCCAGAGGCAGTGCCATGGCCCCAGGAGGAGAATTCTTTCCCTGGGAGGCTTCCCGAGGCCTGGAGCAGGCTGCCCAGGGGGTGTGGAGTCTCCTGCCCTGGAGATGTTCCAACCCCCCTGGGTGCCCTGCCCTGGGTGCCCTGCCCTGGGTGCCCTGCCCTGGCAGGGGCTGGGCTGCATGAGCTCTGCAGCTCCCTTCCTGCCCCTGCCATGCTGTGATTCAACCCCAGGGTTCCACCCTGTTGGTGGCCTCCCTGTGAGCACTCAGAAGGTTAACAAAATGCTTTTGGTGCCACAGAGTGCCCAGAGCTCTTCTCACCACCTTGGTGGGGGGCTTGGGTGGGGGTGGCCTTGCTTTTCCCTCCCTCCTCTAGGTGTGTGGCACTGATAACAAGACTTACCCCGGGACATGCCAGCTCTTTGGCACCAAATGCCAGCTGGAAGGCACCAAGCTGGGACAGCAGCTGCACCTGGACTACATGGGCTCCTGCAAAGGTGAGGGCTGGCTTGGCTGGGAGGCTTTCAGCCAGGCAGAAAGAGCCAGGAGCTGGAGCTGAGTTTGCTGCTTTCCTCCTCTGCTCTCCTTCCTTAAGACTTCCTGAAGGGGAATGGAGCAGAACTGGAAGTGGGGAGCTGGAGCTTGGCTGTGAGGAAGAAGTTGTTGGCCAGGAGGGTGGTGAGAGCCTGGCCCAGGCTGCCCAGGGAGGTGGTGGCAGCCTCCTGGCTGGAGGGGTTTGCAGCCAGGCTGGAGGTGGCTGTGAGCAAGCTGCTGTGGGGTGAGGGGTCCCTGCCCGTGGCAGGGGCTTGGGGCTGGCTGAGCCTGGAGTTCCCTTCCAGCCCTGGCAGCTCTGTGGCTCTGGGATTCTGTAAGGCCTTCAAATCCTAACCCTGTCTAGAAAGCCTCTTTTTTTCCCCCTCTCTAAATCAGGCTATGAAGCAGCTGGCTCCTCCAGCCCCCCTTCCCGTGCCTGTGCTTGCAGCAGTTTGTCGCCAAGCCTCTCTTCCCCCTCCATGCTCCTGTTGCCATGGAAGTTGGAGAGGTTGTGCTGGCTTTGGTTTTTCTTCCCCCCCCCCCATAGCTTGGGCAGAACTCCAACATTGCCAGCCAGGAAAGGGCTCAAAATGCCAAGTGACAGAAAAAGAAGCAACCAACCTCAAAAACATACCCAACCCCCCCCCGCACCACCCCCTCAGATGCCAAATGGTGGAGTCAGAAGTGGTTCCCAAGCTCTTCCACTGCCATGGGCTGGAGCAGGGCCCAACCACCCCAGGAAGGCTGCAGGCTGGGGGCAGAGGGGCTGGAAAGTGGGCAGCAGAGAAAGCCCTGGGGGTGCTGGGGGGCAGCAGCTGGAGAGGAGGCAGGGGGTGGGCAGGGGGGCAAGAAGGGCAGCAGCAGCCTGGGCTGGAGCAGCAGTGGGGTGGGCAGCAGGAGCAGGGCAGGGATGGTGCCCCTGGGCTCAGCACTGGGCAGGCCACAGCTTGAGGGCTGGGCTCAGCTTTGGGCTCCTGGCTGCAAGAAGCACCTTGAGGAGCTGGAGCAGGGCCAGGGAAGGGCAAGCAAGGTGGGGAAGGGTGTGGAGAAGAGGGCTGGGGAGGAGCAGCTGAGGGAGCTGGGGGTGCTGAGTGTGGAGCAGAGGAGGCTGAGGGAGACCTCCTTGCTCTCTGCAGCTCCCTGAGAGGAGGCTGCAGCCAGGGGGGTTGGGCTCTGCTCCCTTATTCTGAGGTGATAGAAGGAGAGGCAATGGCCCTAAATTGTGCCAGGGAGGCTGAGGTTGGAGATTAATAGAAAAGTTTTGACTTGAAAGGGCTCTGCCAGCCTGGCCCAGGCTGCCCAGGGAGGGGGTTGGATGCCCATCCCTGGAGGGGTTGCAGGGAGGCAGAGCTGTGGTGCTGAGGGGGCTGGAGCAGAACTAGAAGTAGGGAGATTGAGATTGGCTGTGAGGAAGAAGCTGTTTCCCATGAGGGTGGTGAGAGCCTGGCACAGGCTGCCCAGGGAAGCCTCATCCCTGGAGGGGAGCAACCTGATCTTGTGCTCCTACTCCTGCTCCTCCTTCTATTCCTGCTCCTGCTCCTGCTCTTACTCTTCTTCCCCATGAGGGTGATGAGACACTGGCACAGGTTGCCCAAGGAGGTGGTGGAAGAAGGTGTCCAGAGCAGGGCCAGCAGGAGGAGCAGAGGGCTGGAGCTGCTCTGAGCACAGCCTGAGAGAGTTGGGGCTGTGCAGGCTGCAGAGGAGAAGGCTCCCAGGAGACCTTCTGGTGGCCTTGCAGGAGCTGCAGGGGGCTGCAAGCAAGCTGGGGAGGGACTTTGGAGGGGGTGAGGGAGGGACAGGAGTGGGGGGCTGGAGCAGAGCTAGAAGAGGGGAGCTGGAGCTTGGCTGTGAGGAAGAAGTTGTTGGCCAGGAGGGTGGTGAGAGCCTGTCCCAGGCTGCCCAGGGAGGTGGTGGCAGCCTCCTGGCTGGAGGTGTTTGCAGCCAGGCTGGAGGTGGCTGTGAGCAAGCTGCTGTGGGGTGAGGGGTCCCTGCCCGTGGCAGGGGGTTGGGGCTGGCTGAGCCTTGAGCTCCCTTCCAGCCCTGGTTGCTCCGCGCTCCTCTGCGCGGCCGCTAACAAGGGCTCCCTGCTGTGGCACAGCCATTCCCCCCTGCAGCGACTCGGAGGCAGCTCAGTTCCCGCTGCGGATGCGAGACTGGCTGAAGAACATCCTGCTGCAGTTCTACCGCCGGGAGCCGGGCGGCGCCGCGCTGCTGACCGAGCGGCAGAGGAGCACGGTCGGCACCCCCGCTGCAGGGCGCACCCTGCGCTTGGCAGCCGGGGAACCCGAAGGGTTGGAGTCCCACTGCCTGAAGGGGCTCCAGGAGAGCTGGGGAGGGGGTTAGGACGAGGGCTGGGAGTGCCAGGAGGAGAGGGAGTGGATTGTGCCAGGCTCAGGCTAGATTTGGGCTGCACGTTAGGAGGAAGGACACTGCCACGCAGGGGGAAGGATTGCCCCAGGCCAGCTGCAGGCCCTTGCCCTTGGCCGTGCTGAGCCTCAGGAGGTTGCCTTGGAGCCAGCCCTGCAGCCTGCCCAGGGCCCTGGGGATGGATCCTTCCCTCCAGAGTGTCACCACCCAGCCTGGTGTCCCTGGCAAGCTGCTGAGGCTGCCCCCAGCCCACTGCCCCTGCACCAAGAAAAATGCTGAGTAGCACTTCCTTGGCTAGGGCCTGGGACTGCCCGGAGCCAAGGTGTCCCTGCCCATGGCAGGGGCTTGGGGCTGGCTGAGCCTTGAGCTCCCTTCCAGCCCTGGCAGTGCTGTGGCTCTGGCATTCTAGCAAATCAAATCCACCCCGACCCACCCCACCCTGACCCACCCCACCCCGACCCACCCCAACCCCACTCCACCCCGACCCACTCCACCCCGACCCACCCCAACCCCACTCCACCCCAACCCACTCCACCCCGACCCACTCCACCCCGACCCACTCCAACCCACTCCACCCCAACCCACCCCACTCCAACCCCACTCCACCCCGACCCACTCCACCCCAACCCACTCCACCCCAACCCACTCCACCCCGACCCACTCCAACCCGACCCACTCCACCCCAACCCACCCCACTCCAACCCCACTCCACCCCAACCCACCCCACTCCAACCCCACTCCCACCCCAACCCACTCCAACCCGACCCACCCCACTCCAACCCCACTCCACCCCAACCCCACTCCACCCCACCCCAACCCACCTCAATCCGACCCACGCCAACCCGACCCGACCTGACCCACTCCGACCTGACCCACTCTGACCCGACCGACTCTGACCCACTCCAACCCACTCCAACCCCCTCCGACCCAACCTGACCCGACCCACTCTGACCCGACCCACTCCAACCGCCTCCAACCCGACCCGACCTGACCCACTCCGACCCGACCCACTCTGACCCGACCCACTCCAACCGCCTCCAACCCGACCCGACCCGACCCACTCCGACCCGACCCACTCTGACCCAACCCACCTCAATCCGACCCACTCCGACCCCCTCCGACCCAACCCACCTCAATCCGACCCACTCCGACCCCCTCCCTGACCCGACCTCCCACTCCGACCCGACCCCTCCGACCCGACCCCCTCCGACCCCCGACCCGACTCCGACCCACTCCGACCCCCTCCGACCCAACCCACCTCCGACCCCCTCCGACCTGACCCGACCTGATCCACTCCGACTCCGACCCCCTCCGACCCACCTCCCGACCCTCACTCCGACCCAACCCAACCCACCTCAATCCGACCCACTCCGACCCCCTCCGACCTGACCCGACCTGATCCACTCCGACCCGACCCCCTCCGACCCCCTCCGACCCCCTCCGACCTGACCCGACCCGACTCACTCCGACCCACTCCGACCCCCTCCGACCCAACCCACCTCAATCCGACCCACTCCGACCCCCTCCGACCTGACCCGACCTGACCCACTCCAACCCAACCCACCTCAACCCAACCCACTCAATCGACCCACTCTGACCCACTCCCACTCCAACCCAGCCCACTCCACTTCAACCAAATCCAATCCAACGCACCCCACCCCAACGCACCCCAACCCGCTCCCACCCACTCCAACCCATTCCAATCCACTCCAACCCCACTCCACCCCACCCCAACCCAACCCGACCCACTCCAACCCACTCCACTCCAACCCAACCCTCTCCACTCCACTCCAGTCCAACCCTCTCCACTCCAGCCCACTCCAACCCCACCCACCCCAGCCCCACCCAACCCACTCCACCCCACCCCAACCCAACCCAATCCAACCCACCTCAATCCAACCCACCTCAACCCAACCCAACCCACTCCACTCCAACCCAACCCACTCCACCCCAACCCAACCCAATCCAACCCACCTCAATCCAACCCACCTCAACCCAACCCAACCCACCCCACCCCAACCCAACCCAACCCAATCCAACCCACCTCAATCCAACCCACCTCAATCCAACCCACCTCAACCCAACCCAACCCACTCCACTCCAACCCAACCCACTCCACCCCAAACCAACCCACTCCAACCCAACCCTCTCCACTCCACTCCAGCCCACTCCACTCCACTCCAACCCAGCCCATTCCACTCCACTCCAACCCAGCCCATTCCACTCCACTCCAACCCAGCCCATTCCACTCCACTCCAACCCAGCCCACTTCACTCCAACCCAGCCCACTCCACTCCACTCCACCCCAGCCCACTCCACTCCACCCCAGCCCACTCCACTCCAACCCACTCCAACCCAGCCCACTCCACTCCAACCCAACCCACTCCACTTCAACCAAATCCAATCCAACACACCCCATCCCACCCTCACCCATCCCAACCCACTCCAACCCAACCCATTCCAATCCAACCCAACCCACTGCCACCCAGCCCACTCCAACCCACTCCCCTCCGCTCCAACCCACTCCACTCCGCTCCAACCCACTCCACTCCACTCCACTCCACTCCAACCCAGTCCACTCCAACCCACTCCACTCCACTCCACTCCACTCCACCCACTCCACTCCACTCCACTCCACTCCACTCCACTCCACTCCACTCCAACCCAGCCCACTCCAACCCGCTCCACTCCACTCCAACCAAAGTCTCTTTGGTATGCAGGTCCAAAAGCTCTACCAGAACGAGCAGCACCTTGGGGCTGGTGCCCAGGCGCTGGAGCTGCTGCTGCCTGACTTTGAGCAGCACTACCAGCTCTACGTGTACCCCGTGCACTGGCAGTTCCACCAGCTGGACCTGCACCCTGCTGACAGGTACCAGCGCTCACAGCTGGGGGCGCTGCAGGGCTGCTCGGCGTCGCTGCTGCCTTGCTTGTCCAAGCCACGTGAAGGACTGGACGGCCAGGGCCAGGCCCTGTGCTGATGGGGGCCACAAAGGAGATGAGGGGACTGCAGCCCCTCTCTGACCACATCTTCACTCACTCTCAGCGATTCCTTCCTCCTCTCCACTCTCAGTCTCTCCTCTCCCAGCTCACAGCCATTGTTCCTCAGCCTGGCACTCCCAGCCCTTGCCCAGAGGCCCTCCCCAGCTCTCCTGCAGCCCTGCAGGGACTGGAAGGCTGCTCTGAGGTCTCCCTGCAGCCTTCTCCTCTCCAGGCTGCACAGCCCCAGCTCTCCCAGCCTGGCCCCACAGGGGAGGCTCTGCAGCCTCTGATCATCTCTGGGGCCTCCTCTGGAGCCTCTCCAGCAGCTCCAGGTCCTCCTTGTGCTGGGGGCCCCAGAGCTGGAGGCAGTGCTGCAGGTGGGGGCTGAGCAGAGCAGAGAGCCTGAGCCTGACACTCCCAGCCCTTGTCCAAAGCTCCTCCCCAGCTCTGCTGGAGCCCCTTCAGGCACTGGGGATGAGAAAACCCATCCAGGGAGAGTTTGGAAGCTCTCCAGAGCAGGAGACTCCCCAACCCCTCTGGGCAGCCTGCTCCAGGCCTCCTGCAGCCTCACCCCAAAGAAGTTTCTCTTCCAGTTCAGGTGAAACCTTCTCTGCTCCAGTTTGTCTCCATTGCTCCTTGGGTTACTCCTGAGCACCACCCAGCAGAGCTTGGCCTCCTCCCCTTGCCCCCCAGCCCTCAGCTATTGAGAGGCATTGATCAGATCCCTCTCAGCCTTCCCCTCTCCAGGCTCACCACCCCCAAGGCTCTCAGCCTCTCTCCACAGGGCAGATGCTCAGGTCCCCAACTCCTCCTCCTGGCTCTGCCTTGGGCTCTCCCCAGCAGCTCTCTGTCTCTCTGCCCCTGGGGAGCCCAGAGCTGGGCACAGGATTGCAGCTGTGGGCTCAGCAGGGCAGAGCAGAGCAGAGGGGAGCAGAACCTCCCCAGCCCTGCTGGCCACACTCTTCCTGCTGCCCCCCAGGCCCCCATTGGCTCTCTTGGCCCCCAGGGCCCTTTGCTGTCCCATGCAGCCCTTGCTGCCCAGCAGCACCCCAAGGTCTTTCTCCATGGAGCTGCTCTGCAGCAGGGCAGCCTCTGAGCTGTCCTGGTGCCTGCTGTGCCTCCCCCCAGGGGCAGGACCCTGGCCTGCTCCTGACTGACCTTCCTGAGCTTTGCCTTCCCCCAGCTCTCAGCCTGTGCAGCCCTGCTTGGATGGCAGCACAGCCTGAGGGGCCTCAGCCACCCTCCCCCTGCAGTTTGCTGCCATCAGGAACGTGCTGAGGGAGCCCTCAGTGCCCTCAGCCGGGAGGTGAATGAAGAGATGGAACAGAGCTGGGCCCAGTCCTGATCCCTGGGCAACAGCAACTTCCCTCTTCGAGCTTCTAGCAGCTGAAACCCTTTGGTGCTGCTGGGGGCTGAGTGAAGCTGGGGGCTGAAACTCTCTTTGGTGCTGCTGGGAGCTGAGTGAAGCTGGGAGCTGAAACTCTCCTTGGTGGTGGTGCTGGTGGTGGCTGAGTGAAGCTGGGAGCTGAAACTCTCTTTGCTGCTGCTGGGGGCTGAGTGAAGCTGGGAGCTGAAACTCTCTTTGGTGCTGCTGAGGGCTGAGTGAAGCTGGGAGCTGAAACTCTCTTTGGTGCTGCTGAGGGCTGAGTGAAGCTGGGAGCTGAAACTCTCTTTGGTGCTGCTGGGGGCTGAGTGAAGCTGGGAGCTGAAACTCTCTTTGGTGCTGCTGAGGGCTGAGTGAAGCTGGGAGCTGAAACTCTCTTTGGTGCTGCTGGGGGCTGAGTGAAGCTGGGAGCTGAAACTCTCTTTGGTGCTGCTGGGGGCTGAGTGAAGCTGGGAGCTGAAACTCTCCTTGGTGCTGCTGAGGGCTGAGTGAAGCTGGGAGCTGAAACTCTCCTTGGTGCTGCTGAGGGCTGAGTGAAGCTGGGAAAACTCTCCTTGGTGCTGCTGGGGGCTGAGTGAAGCTGGGAGCTGAAACTCTCCTTGGTGCTGCTGGGGGCTGAGTGAAGCTGGGAGCTGAAACTCTCCTTGGTGCTGCTGGGGGCTGAGAGAAGCTGGGAGCTGAAACTCTCTTTGGTGCTGCTGGGGGCTGAGTGAAGCTGGGAGCTGAAACTCTCCTTGGTGGTGGTGCTGGTGGGTGCTGAGTGAAGCTGGGAGGTGAAGCAGAGCTCAGTGGTGCTGCTGGTGGGTGCTGAGTGAAGCTGGGAGGTGAAGCAGAGCTCAGTGGTGCTGCTGGTGGGGGCTGAGTGAAGCTGGGAGGTGAAGTAGAGCTCAGTGGTGCTGCTGGTGGGGGCTGAGGGTGCTGGGAGGTGAAGCAGAGCTCAGCAGAGCTGCTCTTTGCTGCAGGTTGCTGAGCCACTCGGAGCTGGCTCCCCTGAGGGCCTCCCTGGTGCCCCTGGAGCACTGCATCACTCGCTTCTTCCAGGAGTGTGATGGGGACCAGGACGAGCTGATTGCCCTGCAGGAGTGGTGCCACTGCTTTGGCATCAAGGAAGGTAACCCTGCACGGCCTGGGGGAGGGGGGAGGTTGGAGTGGGACAGGATGGTCCTGCTGGGGCCAGAACGGCCAGGGAAGGGCAGTGGAGGCAGGAGCTCGTGGTGGGGAGTGGGACAGAAAGGCAAAGCTGCCAGGGGGGCAAGAGGGTCGTGAAGGGGGGAAGGCATCTTGCCCAGGAGGAAAAGTCTAGGAAGTGGTTTCAGAGAGTCATAGAATTGCTAAGGATGGAAGGGAGCTCAAGGCTCAGCCAGCCCCAGCGTGGCAGGGACCCCTCACACCACAGCAGCTTGCTCACAGCCACCTCCAGCCTGGCTGCAAACCCCTCCAGCCAGGAGGCTGCCACCACCTCCCTGGAGGGGGAAGATCTCAAGGCAGGTATGGAAAGCAAACCAAACCTCTCACTGCTCTGACAGCTGTGGTCCCCTCTGGATGGTAGAGAGAACCCTGGGTCCCACAGCAGCCTGCTGGAGACACTGACTGCCCAGGGCTGGGCTGGGGGAGGCTTCCCTGGGTGAGACTCTGCCTGATGGCTGAGCACAGAGGGTGCTGGGGGATGGATCTCAGTCCAGCTGGGGGCCAGGCACCAGAGGTGCTGCCCAGGGCTCAGGGCTGGGAGCAGTTCTCCTTCATGACTCCCCCAAGGAGCTGCAGGAGGGCAGCCAGGCAGCCTCAGGGGCTGCAGCTGGCACAAAGGTGGCAGTGAGGAGCTGCTGGAGGGCAGGAAAGCTCTGCAGAGGCTCCTGGGCAGGCTGCAGCCAGGGCTGAGCTCAGCTGCAGGAGGCTCAACAAGGCCAAGGGCTGGGTGCTGAGCCTGGGGCACAGCCACCCCAGGAAGGCTGCAGGCTGGGGGCAGAGAGGCTGGAAAGTAGGCAGCAGAGAAAGCTCTGGGGGTGCTGGGGGCAGCAGCTGGAGAGGAGGCAGGGGGTATCCAGGTGGGCAAGGAGGGCAGCAGCAGCCTGGGCTGGAGCAGCAGTGGTGTGGGCAGCAGGAGCAGGGCAGGGATGGTGCCCCTGGGCTCAGCACTGGGCAGGCCACAGCTTGAGGGCTGGGCTCAGCTTTGGGCTGCTGGCTGCAAGAAGCACCTTGAGGAGCTGGAGCAGGGCCAGGGAAGGGCAAGCAAGGTGGGGAAGGGTGTGGAGAAGAGGGCTGGGGAGGAGCAGCTGAGGGAGCTGGGGGTGCTGAGTGTGGAGCAGAGGAGGCTGAGGGAGACCTCCTTGCTCTCTGCAGCTCCCTGAGAGGAGGCTGCAGCCAGGGGGGTTGGGCTCTGCTCCCCAGGACCAAGGGCCAGGAGGAGAGGCAATGGCCTGAACTTGTGCCAGGGGAGGCTCAGCTTGGAGAGGAGGAAGAATTTCTGTGCTGCCAGAGTGGTCAGGGGCTGGCAGAGGCTGCCCAGGGAGGTGGTGGAGTCCCCATCCCTGAAGGTGCTGCAGCAAGCTGTGCCCATGGCACCTGGAGCCAGGGTTTGGTGGCCATGGAGGGGTTGGGTTGGAGGTTGGGCTGGGTGAGCCTGGAGGCCTCTTCCAACCCAAACTATTCCATGATTCTGTGACTCTCTATGCAACACAAATGCTGTCAACACACTGGAGCCAGCTCTGGAGCCCCCAACACAGGAGGGAGCTGGAGCTGCGGGAGAGGCTCCAGAGGAGGCCAGCAAGAGGCTGAGGGGCTTGGAGCAGCTCTGCTGTGGGGCCAGGCTGAGGGAGCTGGGGGGTTGAGCCTGCAGAAGAGAAGGCTGCAGGCAGAGCTCAGAGCAGCTGCCAGGCCCTGCAGGGGCTGCAAGCAGGCTGCAGAGGGACTGCTGCCAAAGGGCTGCAGGGACAGCCCCAGGGGCAATGGTTGGAGCTGAGAGCAGAGCAGATGGAGCTTGGAGGTGAGGAACAAGTTGTGCCCCAGGAGGCTGCTGGAAGGCTGCAAGAGGTTGCCCAGGGAGGTGGTTGTGGCCCCATGGCTGGAGCTCTGGCAGGGGAGGCTGGAGAGGGCTGTGGGCAAGCTGCTGCAGGGGAGGATGTCCCTGCTGAGGGCAGGGGTTGGGCTGGAGGGGCTCTGGAGCTGCCTTCCAGCCCAGAGCACTCTGTGGGTCTCTGCACCTTTTGCCTTGCTCTATTCAGCTCTCCAGGAGAGCTGGGGAGGGGCTCTGGGCAAGGGCTGGGAGTGCCAGGCTGAGGAACAATGGCTTGGAGCTGGGAGAGGAGAGACTGAGAGTGGAGAGGAGGAAGAAGTGGTTGAGAGTGAGGCTGGGGAGACCCTGGCCCAGGCTGCCCAGGGAGGCTGTGGCTGCCTCCTGCCTGGAGGGGCTCAGGGCCAGGCTGGATGAGGCCCTGAGCAGGCTGGGGCTGGTGGAGTTTGGAACTGGATGATCTTTGGGGTGCCTTCCAGCCCAACTCCCTCTCTGCATCTCTTCCTGCGGGGGGGTGATGCTGCCGGGGGGTGATGCTGTAGGGGGAGGTGATGCTGCCGGGGGGGTGATGCTGTAGGGGGGAGGTGATGCTGCCGGGGGGGTGATGCTGTAGGGGGGAGGTGATGCTGCCGGGGGGGTGATGCTGTAGGGGGGGTGATGCTGCCGGGGGGGTGATGCTGCCGGGGGTGATGCTGCCGGGGGGTGATGCTGTAGGGGGGGGTGATGCTGCCGGGGGGTGATGCTGTAGGGGGGTGATGCTGTAGGGGGGGGTGATGCTGTAGGGGGGGGGTGATGCTGCCGGGGGGGTGATGCTGCCGGGGGGGTGATGCTGCCGGGGGGTGATGCTGTAGGGGGGAGGTGATGCTGCCGGGGGATGTGATGCTGCTGTAGGGGGGGGTGATGCTGTAGGGGGGTGATGCTGCCGGGGGGGGGTGATGCTGTGATGCTGGGGGGTGATGCTGCCGGGGGTGATGCTGCCGGGGGCCGGGGGGTGATGCTGCCGGGGGGTGATGCTGCCGGGGGGAGGTGATGCTGTAGGGGGGTGATGCTGCCGGGGGGTGATGCTGCCGGGGGGGTGATGCTGCCGGGGGTGATGATGCTGTAGGGGGGTGATGCTGCCGGGGGGCTGATGCTGTAGGGGGAGGTGATGCTGCCGGGGGGGTGATGCTGTAGGGGGGATGCTGTAGGGGGGTGATGCTGCCGGGGGATGCTGTGATGCTGCCGGGGGGTGATGCTGTAGGGGGGAGGTGATGCTGCCGGGGGGTGATGCTGCCGGGGGGGTGATGCTGCCGGGGGGTGATGCTGCCGGGGGGTGATGCTGTAGGGGGGTGATGCTGCCGGGGGGGGTGATGCTGTAGGGGGGGGGTGATGCTGCCGGGGGGTGATGCTGCCGGGGGGTGATGCTGCCGGGGGGTGAGGTGATGCTGCCGGGGGGTGATGCTGTAGGGGGATGGTGATGCTGCCGGGGGTGATGCTGCCGGGGGGTGAGGTGATGCTGCCGGGGGGGAGGTGATGCTGCCGGGGGGTGATGCTGCCGGGGGGTGATGATGCTGCCGGGGGGAGGTGATGCTGCCGGGGGGGTGATGCTGCCGGGGGGTGATGCTGCCGGGGGGGTGATGCTGCCGGGGGGTGATGCTGCCGGGGGTGATGCTGCCGGGGAGGGGTGATGCTGTAGGGGGGAGGTGATGCTGCCAGGGAGGTGATGCTGCCGGGGAGGTGATGCTGCCGGGGGGGGTGATGCTGCCGGGGAGGTGATGCTGCTGGGGGGGAGGTGATGCTGCCGGGGGGTGATGCTGCCGGGGGGTGATGCTGCCGGGGGGGTGATGCTGCCGGGGGGGTGATGCTGCCGGGGAGGTGATGCTGCCGGGGGGGGGTGATGCTGCCGGGGGTGATGCTGCCGGGGGCTTCTGGCACTCAGGGGCTGAGCACAGGAAGGGCTCTCAGCCCTCAGCTCTCACTAACTCTCTCCTCTCCTCTGTGCTGCAGAAGACATCAACGAAAGCCTCCTGTTCTGAGCCTGCCTCATGGCCCCCCTGCCCCTGCTGGGGCAGAGGACTCCTCCTGGCTGCTGGAAGCCACAGCTTCAGAGCTTTCTCAAGACCAAGGTGGCCTCAGGGTCCCTGCAGCGGGGCACCCAGGGGGAGGGAAGTTCTCCCTTCCATCACAGCCCCAGAACTGACCTCCTTCGAGGGGGGAGGGCTGCACAAGCACTGCTTGCCCCACACATCTGCCCAGGCTGCCTCTGCAGCAGCCATCAGCAGTGCCCTGGGGGCTGGGCTGTGCACAGAGCCCTTGCAGTAGAGCTGTAGGTGTGGATGTTGCCTGATGCTGAAGAGAATTACCTGGACCCAGGCCCTGCTCCCTTCATTTCCCCTCTAAGAGCCTGCTTAGGAGCCTCAGCTGAAATAAAAACCTCCTTGGATGGGTGAAGGCTTCTCAGAACCTGGTCAGGGAACACAAAGGTACCAAGGCCACAGCTCCATGGAAACTCCAAGGGATGGGGAAGGATCACAGAACTGCCAGGGCTGGAAGGGAGCTCCAGGCTCAGCCAGCCCCAGCCCCCTGCCACGGGCAGGGACCCCTCACCCCACAGCAGCTTGCTCACAGCCACCTCCAGCCTGGCTGCAAACCCCTCCAGCCAGGAGGCTGCCACCACCTCCCTGGGCAGCCTGGGACAGGCTCTCACCACCCTCCTGGGCAGCAACTTCTTCCTCACAGCCAAGCTCCAGCTCCCCACTTCTATTTCTGCTCCAGCCCCCTGACTCCTGTCCCTCCCTGCCCCCCTCCAAAGTCCCTCCCCAGCTTGCTTGCAGCCCCCTGCAGCTCCTCCAAGGCCACCAGAAGGTCTAAGCAGCTGGAGTGTAGGTCACACACAGCACTCCTGGACACATCATCCTTCAAACCCAAGGGGAAAGAAACTCTTCCTCCAGATCCTCCTTCCCCCACCCTGGGAGCACAGCAGTGCTGTTGCCAATGCCCCGCAGGAGCTGGGCTGGAGCCCACAGCAGGGCTGCTGGACCTGGGTTGTCCTTAAGATGCCTTCCATTATCCTAAGGAGGCCTACAGGAGAGCTGGGGAGGGAGAAGTGTGGCCAGCAGGGCCAGGGAGGGGATTCTGCCCCTCTGCTCCACTCTGCTGAGAGCACAGCTGCAGCTCTGGGGCCAGCTCTGGAGCCTCTGTGCCAGGAAGGCTCTGGAGGGGCTGGAAGGGGTCCAGAGCAGGGCCAGGAGGAGGAGCAGAGGGCTGGAGCTGCTCTGAGCACAGCCTGAGAGAGTTGGGGCTGTGCAGGCTGCAGAGGAGAAGGCTCCCAGGAGACCTTCTGGTGGCCTTGCAGGAGCTGCAGGGGGCTGCAAGCAAGCTGGGGAGGGACTTTGGAGGGGGTGAGGGAAGGACAGGAGTGGGGGGCTGGAGCAGAAGTAGAAGTGGGGAGCTGGAGCTTGGCTGTGAGGAAGAAGTTGTTGGCCAGGAGGGTGGTGAGAGCCTGGCCCAGGCTGCCCAGGGAGGTGGTGGCAGCCTCCTGGCTGGAGGGGTTTGCAGCCAGGCTGGAGGTGGCTGTGAGCAAGCTGCTGTGGGGTGAGGGGTCCCTGCCCGTGGCAGGGGGTTGGGGCTGGCTGAGCCTTGAGCTCCCTTCCAGCCCTGCCAGCTCTGTGACTCTGTGACCTGTGGCATTGCCCCAAGGAAGGTTTAGGTTGGAGAGGAGAAGAATCTTCCCTGAAGCAGCAGGGCCAGGGAAGGGCAAGCAAGGTGGGGAAGGGTGTGGAGAAGAGGGCTGGGGAGGAGCAGCTGAGGGAGCTGGGGGTGCTGAGTGTGGAGCAGAGGAGGCTGAGGGAGACCTCCTTGCTCTCTGCAGCTCCCTGAGAGGAGGCTGCAGCCAGGGGGGTTGGGCTCTGCTCCCCAGCAACAAGGGCCAGGAGGAGAGGCAATGGCCTCAGGCTGCCCCAGGGGAGGCTCAGCTTGGAGAGGAGAAGAAACTTCTTCCCTGCAAGGGCTCTGCCAGCCTGGCCCAGGCTGCCCAGGGAGGGGGTTGGATGCCCATCCCTGGAGGGGTTGCAGAGCTGTGGTGCTGAGGCCATGGCTCAGCCCCAGCCTGGGCAGTGATGGATCATGGTTGGAGTGGATGATTCACACATTCTCTTGGGTTGGAAGAGCCTCCAAGAGCATCTTGCCCAACCCCCTGCAGGCAGCAGGGACATCTCCAACCACATCCAGCTCCCCAGGGCCACATCCAGTCTGACCCTGAACGTCTGCAGGCTCCAGGGAGCCCTCCTGGCACAGGCTGCCCAGGGGGCTGTGGATGCCCCTTCCCTGGGGGTGCTCAGACCAGGCTGGATGAGGCCTTGAGCAGCTGAGCCCAGGTGAGAAGTGTCCCTGCCCCTGGCAGGGGTGGCAGGAGCTGATCCCTGAGCTCCACTCCAACCTGAGCCACCCTGTGAAGAGCATTCCAGAGAACCCCTGGGAGAAAGCCAGAGGGGTGGAAGCCACAGAGGGGCTGGGAAGAAGCAGAGTGGAAAGAAGAGGCTCTTGGCCTCTGCAGCTCCTCCTGCACACAGGAGGCCTCCCCCAGGGGGCACAGCTCCTGCCCCCCAAGCCCAGCTGCACTGACAGCTTCAGGCTCTCAGCCAGGGCTGGGTGCCCACTGCCCACTCTGCTCCCAGCACACAGCAGGGCAAACCAACCCCAGCCAGGAGGGGAACCTGGAACCTCCAGGCCTGGCAGCCTGGCCTCAGTGCCAGGGCAAAAGATGGAGCAGAGCAGCTTGGGGGCAGGCACTGAGCTCCTGAAGCATGGCCAAGGGCTCAGGCCCAGCCACAGGGAGTCAGGCAGGGCAGGTCCTGCCTCTCCAGCCTGATCTCCTTCCATGCCCAGGGGACTGCCTGGGGGTGTGGGGCAGGCTGGGGATGGAGTCTGCCTGGACTGCAGCAAGGCCTTTGCCACCATCCTCCCCAGCAAGCTCCTGGCCAAGCTGTCAGCCCCTGGCTGGGGCAGCAGCACTCTGAGCTGGGTCAGGAACTGGCTGCAGGCTGAGCCCAGAGAGTGGTGGTGAATGGTGCCACAGCCAGCTGGCAGCCAGGCCCCAGTGGTGTGCCCCAGGGATCAGTGCTGGGCCCCAGCCTGATCAATATCTTCACTGAGGATCTGGAGGAGGGGATAGAGTCCATCAGCAGTGAATGTGCAGCTGACAGCAAGCTGGGGGCAGGAGCTGAGCTGGGAGAGGGCAGGAGAGCTCTGCAGAGGGACCTTGCCAGGCTGGGCAGATGGGCAGAGGCCAAGGGCAGGAGACTGAAGACATCCAAGTGCCAGGTGCTGCACCTTGGCCACAGCAACCCCAGGCAGTGCCACAGGCTGGGGGCAGAGGGGCTGAGAGCAGCCAGGCAGAGAGGGAGCTGGGGGTGCTGGGGGAGAGCAGCTGAAGAGGAGGCAGCAGTGTGCCCAGGGGGCCAAGAAGGCCAAGGGCAGCCTGGCCTGGGTCAGGCAGAGTGTGGCCAGCAGGAGCAGGGAAGTCCTTGTGCCCTGTGCTCAGCACTGCTGAGGCCTCCCCTTGAGTCCTGTGTCCAGCTCTGGGCTGCTGAGGTTAGGCAAGAGGTTGAGCTGCTGGAAGGTGTCCAGAGAAGGGCAACAGGGCTGGGGAGGGGTCTGGGGCACAGGGCTGGGGAGGGGTCTGGGGCACAGGGCTGGGGAGGGGTCTGGGGCACAGGGCTGGGGAGGGGTCTGGGGCACAGCCCTGTGAGCAGAGGCTGAGGGAGCTGGGGTTGCTCAGCCTGGAGCAGAGGAGGCTCAGGGAGACCTTCTTGCTCTCTCCAGCTCCCTGCAGGGAGGTTGGAGCCAGGGGGGGGTTGGTCTCTTCTGCCAGGCCCCCAGCCCCAGAACAAGAGGACACAGTCTGAAGCTGTGCCAGGGGAGGTTGAGGCTGGAGGGGAGGAGAAAGTTCTTCCCAGCCAGAGGAATTGGCCACTGGGATGAGCTTCCCAGGGAGGTGGTGGAGTCCCCAGCCCTGGAGGTGCTCAGGAGGGGGCTGGATGTGGCCCTTGGTGCCATGGGTTGCTCATGAGCTCTGTGGTGCCAGGTTGGACTGGATGATCTCTGAGGTCTCTTCCAGCCTTGGTGACTCTGTGAGACTGTGCTGGGCTGGGCCAAAGGAAAGCCCTGGGGCTGGCAGGGGAGGGGATGAGGAGGCTGAGAGCAGCCCTGCAGAGAAGGCCTGGGGGGGCTGGGCAGGGGGAGAAGCTGAAGAGGAGCCAGCAGTGGGCACCGCAGCACAGGAGGCCAAGGGCAGCCTGGGCTGCACCCAAGGAATGTCCTCTGTGCTGCTCCTGTTTGCAGATCCTTCCTCTACAGCCCCAGGGAGGGAGTCCAGCTGACTTCTTTGCCCTGCCTGACTGCAGCTTCTGTGCCCTTTCCCCAGCAGAGCAAGCAGCCAGATGCAGCTGAGCCAAGGGCAGCTCACCAGGGGCTGAGCTGCTCTGCCCTGAGGCCAACAGTCAGCACAGCTCTGCCCCCAGCAAGGGCTGCACCGAGCCAGAGTGAAGTGGAAGTCATCAGGGCAAACAGGGAAGAGTTTCCTTTGGCAGCCAACCAAAACCATCACCAGGAGGGGCTTGGGGGGGCTGGGGAGGGGGAGAAGCTGGCCAGGAGCAGGCAGGGGGAGGCTGCAGCACAGGAGGCCAAGGGCAGCCTGGGCTGCACCCAAAGCAGGGTGGCCAGAGCTGGAGAGAGGGATCCTGCCCCTCTGCTCTGCTCTGGGGAGACCTCCCTGCAGGGCTGGGGCCAGCTCTGGAGCCCTCAACACAGGAGGGAGCTGGAGCTGAGGGAGAGGCTCCAGAGGAGGCCAGCAAGAGCCTCAGGGGCTTGGAGCAGCTCTGCTGTGGGGCCAGGCTGAGGGAGCTGGGGGGGTTGAGCCTGCAGAAGAGAAGGCTGCAGGCAGAGCTCAGAGCAGCTGCCAGGCCCTGCAGGGGCTGCAAGCAGGCTGCAGAGGGACTGCTGCCAAAGGGCTGCAGGGACAGCCCCAGGGGCAATGGTTGGAGCTGAGAGCAGAGCAGATGGAGCTTGGAGGTGAGGCAGAAGTTGTGCCCCAGGAGGCTGCTGGAAGGCTGCAAGAGGTTGCCCAGGGAGGTGGCTGTGGCCCCATGGCTGGAGCTCTGGCAGGGGAGGCTGGAGAGGGCTGTGGGCAAGCTGCTGCAGGGGGAGGATGTCCCTGCTGAGGGCAGGGGGCTGGGCTGGAGGGGCTCTGGAGCTGCCTTCCAGCCCTTCCAACCCACTCTAGGATTCTCTGCTAAGCTGATGACAGCTGTGGGTGTCTGAAGCACCTAATGCATGAAGCAGCAGATCAGCTGCCAGCTGCTTGGAGGCTCTCTGGGAGGCTGCTGCTCTGCTCTGGCACTGCAACAGAGAAATGTCTGCAGAGAGGCTGCAGTTACAGGAGCAGAAGAGTCACAGAGCTGCCAGGGCTGGAAGGGAGCTCAAGGCTCAGCCAGCCCCAGCCCCCTGCCCTAGGCAGGGACCCCTCACCCCACAGCAGCTTGCTCACAGCCACCTCCAGCCTGGCTGCAAACACCTCCAGCCAGGAGGCTGCCACCACCTCCCTGGGCAGCCTGGGACAGGCTCTCACCACCCTCCTGGCCAACAACTTCTTCCTGGCATCCAGTCTGAGTTCTCTCCTCAGCTCCTGTGGCCCAGGAGGGGACAGGATGGGGCCAGAGCTGGTGGGGGTTGGCAGGGGTCCTCCGGCCCTGCAGCTGCAACCATGAAGCTTGAATCCCCAGGAGATAAGGACATGAAGGTCAAGGGTGGCCAGTGCAGGGCAGCTGCCCCCCCCCCCAGCCCTTCCCTTCCCTCCTTCCTCCTCTGCCTTAACTCAGAGCTGGTTTTACCCTTCCCCTTTCTGCATCCCCTCAGCTGGTGATCATTTGGGTTGACCTTCTGCAGAGCTCCAGCCCAAACCACTTGAGCTTGGCTGAGGGCTCCAAGAGGGCAACCCCTCCAGCTAGGCAAGGAGCAGCTGCCCAAGCAGGCAGCACATGCTCTGCAAAGCCCCTTTTCCCCTCACCCCTCTGTGCCTCAGCACCAGCAGCTGCCCTGTGCCTCCCCAGCAGGCAGCCAGGGTGCTCTGGGCCAGCTCTGCAGTGCCCTTTCCACTCCTCTTCAGCTGCATGTGGGATGCAGCCAGGGCCTGGTGCTCTGTGCCCAGCCAGCAGGGGGATGCAAAGGGTTGGGTTGGAAGGGATCATCCAGTTCCAAGCCCCCTGCCATGCCCCCACCTCCCACCTGGAGCCATTTTGCTTCCAGGTCCCATCCAACCTGGCCTTCAACACCTCCAGGCTTGGAGCCTCCCCAGCTTCTTGGGCAGCAGCACTCTGAGCTGGGTCAGGAACTGGCTGCAGGCTGAGCCCAGAGAGTGGTGGTGAATGGTGCCACAGCCAGCTGGCAGCCAGGCCCCAGTGGTGTGCCCCAGGGCTCAGTGCTGGGCCCCAGCCTGATCAATATCTGCACTGAGGATCTGGAGGAGGGGATGGAGTCCATCAGCAGTGAATGTGCAGCTGACAGCAAGCTGGGGGCAGGAGCTGAGCTGTGAGAGGGCAGGAGAGCTCTGCAGAGGGACCTTGCCAGGCTGGGCAGATGGGCAGAGGCCAAGGGCAGGAGATTGAAGACATCCAAGTGCCAGGTGCTGCACATTGGCCACAGCAACCCCAGGCAGTGCCACAGGCTGGGGGCAGAGGGGCTGAGAGCAGCCAGGCAGAGAGGGAGCTGGGGGTGCTGGGGGAGAGCAGCTGAAGAGGAGGCAGCAGTGTGCCCAGGGGGCCAAGAAGGCCAAGGGCAGCCTGGCCTGGGTCAGGCAGAGTGTGGCCAGCAGGAGCAGGGAAGTCCTTGTGCCCTGTGCTCAGCACTGCTGAGGCCACTCCTGGAGTACTGAATTCAGGGCTCCCCAGCTCAGGAGGGACAGGGAGCTGCTGCAGAGAGGCCAAGGCAGGCTCCAAGGCTGCTGAAGGCACTGCAGCACTGCCTGGGGAGGAGAGGCTGAGAGCCCTGGGGGTGCTGAGTGTGCAGAGGAGAAGGCTGAGAGGCATCTGATCAATGCCTCTCAAGAGCTGAGGGCTGGGGGGCAAGCAGCAGGGGCCAGGCTCTGCTCAGTGGTGCCCTGGGACAGGCCAGGGGGCAGTGGGCACAGACTGGAAGCCAGGAGGTTGCACCTCAGCAGGAGGAGAAACTCCTTTGGGGTGAGGCTGCTGGAGCCTGGAGCAGGCTGCCAGAGAGGTTGTGGAGTCTCCTGCTCTGGAGAGCTTCCAACCCCCTGGATGTGCTCTGGGGGCCCTGCCCTGGGTGCCCTGCCCTGGGTGCCCTGCCCTGGCAGGGGGCTTGCACTGGAGGGTCTCCAGAGGTCCCTTGCACCCCCCCCATTCTGCAGAGCTCCCCAGCTGCAAGCACTGCTGGCCCAACAGCTGCCCCCAGCCCCTGGCAGCCTTTCCCCTCCCCCAGCTCTCACTTCCTTAGGCAGGCAGGAGGCAGTTTTGCCTTTGGAGCTTTGCCTCCCCTTGAGCAGCTTCAAGGCACTGGCAGCCAGGCAGCCCCCAGCACCGCTGCACCCCCAGAGCCCTGCAGGCAGGACACCTCTGCTGAGACAGAGCTGGGCTGGAGCAACACTGGGAGTGGGGAAAGGGCTGGAGGAGAGGCTGAGCAGGAGCCAGCAGGGAGCACTGGCAGCCCAGAGAGCCAAGCAGAGCCTGGGCTGCAGCCAGAGCAGTGTGGCCAGCAGGGCCAGGGAGGGGATTCTGCCCCTCTGCTCCACTCTGCTGAGAGCACAGCTGCAGCTCTGGGGCCAGCTCTGGAGCCTCTGTGCCAGGAAGGCTCTGGAGGGGCTGGAAGGGGTCCAGAGCAGGGCCAGGAGGAGGAGCAGAGGGCTGGAGCTGCTCTGAGCACAGCCTGAGAGAGTTGGGGCTGTGCAGGCTGCAGAGGAGAAGGCTCCCAGGAGACCTTCTGGTGGCCTTGCAGGAGCTGCAGGGGGCTGCAAGCAAGCTGGGGAGGGACTTTGGAGGGTGTCCATTGCTCTCTACAACTCCCTGCAGGGAGGTTGTAGCCAGGAAGGGGTTGGCCTCTTCTCCCTAGCAGCCAGCACCAGAACAAGAGGACACAGTCTCAAGCTGTGCCAGGGGAAGTTCAGGCTGGAGGTGAGGAGAAAGTTCTTCACTGAGTGATTCACCATTGGGATGTGCTGCCCGGGGGTGGCGGAGTCACCGTCCCTGGAGGTGTTCAAGAGGGGACTGGATGTGGCTCTTGGTGCCATGGCCTGGTCATGAGGTCTGTGCTGCCAGGTTGGACTCGATGGTCTTTGAGGTCTCTTCCAACCTTGGTGATACTGTGATACTGTGTCTGCAGCCCCCTGAGCCTCTTGCTGGCCTCCTCTGGAGCCTCTCCCTCAGCTCCAGCTCCCTCCTGTCTTGAGGGCTCCAGAGCTGGCCCCAGCCCTGCAGGGAGGTCTCCCCAGAGCAGAGCAGAGGGGCAGGATCCCTCTCTCCAGCTCTGGCCTCACTGCTTTGGGTGCAGCCCAGGCTGCCCTTGGCCTCCTGTGCTGCAGCCTCCCCTGCCTGCTCCTCTTCAGCTTCTCCCCCTGCCCAGCCCCCCAAGGCCTTCTCCTCAGGGCTGCTCTCAGCCTCCTCATCCCCTCCCAGCCCCAGGGCTGTCCTTGGGCCCAGCCCAGCACATCTCCCTCCTGGCTGGGGTTGGTTTGCCCTGCTGTGTGCTGGGAGCAGAGTGGGCAGTGGGCACCCAGCCCTGGCTGAGGGCCTGAAGCTGTCAGTGCAGCTGGGCTTGGGGGAAGGAGCTGTGCCCCCTGGGTTCAGCCCAGGGAGGTGGTGGCAGCCTCCTGGCTGGAGGGGTTTGCAGCCAGGCTGGAGGTGGCTGTGAGCAAGCTGCTGTGGGGGGAGGGGTCCCTGCCCGTGGCAGGGGCTGGGGCTGGCTGAGCCTGGAGCTCCCTCCCAGCCCAAGCTGCTCTCTGGTGCTCTGCACACAAACCACACTTCCTTCTCCTGGCCAAAAGCCCTCCCCAGCAGCCTGCAGGCAGAGCCTCTGCACTGGAAACAGCCAAGCAGCTTCCCCTGGGCAAACACCACCCTCCCTCTGCCCCTCTCACCTCCCCTCCTGTCCCCCTGCCAGCCCCAAACCTGTCCACCCTGCAGGGATTAAGAGGGCTCAGAGATAACAACCTGCCTGCCTTATCAGCTGGGAAGCCATCCAAACACCCCAAAGGCCTCCAGGAGGTCTGACCTGTGACCTCCTGCGGTCTGCTGATGCAAGCCCCAGCTCCCCAAGCTGGATATATGGGCAGGAGCCCTCCCACAGCATCCCCAGCCCTGCAGCCAGCCTGCTCCGCTGCCCAGCTCTGCACCATGCAGCTCAGAGGTACTGCAGGGGCTGAGGGGCTCCTGGGAGCAGCAGGGAGGGGAGAGGTGAGCTGCTGGAGGGCAGCAAGGCTCTGCAGAGGCACCAGGCCAGGCTGCAGCCAGGGCTGAAGTCACCTGAAGGAGGTTTAGCAAGGGCTGGCTCCTGCTCTTGGGGCACAGCAACCCCAGGAAGGCTCCAGGCTGGGGGTCTGGCTGGGAGAGGGGGACAGAAGCTGTGTCCCTGTGTGCCAGGGGCTGCACATTGGCCACAGCAACCCCAGGCAGTGCCTCAGGCTGGGGGCAGAGGGGCTGAGAGCAGCCAGGCAGAGAGGGAGCTGGGGGTGCTGGGGGAGAGCAGCTGAAGAGGAGGCAGCAGTGTGCCCAGGGGGCCAAGAAGGCCAAGGGCAGCCTGGCCTGGGTCAGGCAGAGTGTGGCCAGCAGGAGCAGGGAAGTCCTTGTGCCCTGTGCTCAGCACTGCTGAGGCCTCCCCTTGAGTCCTGTGTCCAGCTCTGGGCTGCTGAGGTTAGGCAAGAGGTTGAGCTGCTGGAAGGTGTCAGAGAAGGGCAAACAGAGCTGGGGGAGGGGTCTGGGGCACAGGGCTGGGGAGGGGTCTAGGGCACAAGGCTGGGGAGGGGTCTGGGGCACAGGGCTGGGGAGGGGTCTGGGGCACAGGGCTGGGGAGGGGGCTGGGGCACAGCCCTGTGAGCAGAGGCTGAGGGAGCTGGGGTTGCTCAGCCTGGAGCAGAGGAGGGCTCAGGGGAGACCTTCTTGCTCTCTCCAGCTCCCTGCAGGAGGTTGGAGCCAGGGGGTTGGTCTCTTCTGCCAGGCCCCCAGCCCCAGAACAAGAGGACACAGTCTGAAGCTGTGCCAGGGGAGGTTGAGGCTGGAGGGAGGAGAAAGTTCTTCCCAGCCAGAGGAATTGGCCACTGGGATGAGCTGCCCAGGGAGGTGGTGGAGTCCCCAGCCCTGGGGGTGTTCAGGAGGAGCCTGGATGAGGCCCTTGGTGCCAGGGTTGAGTTGCTCAGATGGTGCTGGGGGAGAGGTTGGACTGGATGAGCTCAAAGGACTTTTCCAACCTGGTTCATTCTCTTCTATTCCCATTCCTCTTCCCTTCCCTTCCCTTCCCTTCCCTTCCCTTCCCTTCCCTTCCCTTCCCTTTCCCCTTCCCTTCCCTTCCTTTCCCTTCCCTTCCCTTCCCTTCCCTTCCCTTCCTTCCTTCCCTTCCTTCCCTTCCCTTCCCTTCCCTTCCCTTCCCTTCCCTTCCTTCCCTTCCCTTCCCTTCCTTCCCTTCCCTTCCTTCCCTTCCCTTCCCTTCCTTCCTTCCCTTCCCCTTCCCTTCCCTTCCCTTCCCTTCCCTTCCTTCCCTTCCCTTCCCTTCCCTTCCCCCAAACCTTCCCTTCCTTCCCTTCCCAAACCTTCCCTTCCCTTCCCTTCCCAAACCTTCCCTTCCCTTCCCAAACCTTCCCTTCCCTTCCCAAACCTTCCCTTCCCAAACCTTCCCTTCCCAAACCTTCCCTTCCTTCCCTTCCCTTCCCTTCCCTTCCCTTCCCTTCCCTTCCCTTCCTTCCCTTCCTTCCTTCCCTTCCTTCCCTTCCCTTCCCCTTCCCTTCCCTTCCCTTCCTTCCCTCCCTTCCTTCCTTCCCTCCCTTCCCTTCCTTCCCTTCCTTCCTTCCCTTCCCTTCCCTTCCTTCCTTCCCTTCCTTCCCTTCCTTCCCTTCCCCTTCCTTCCCTTCCCAAACCTTCCTTCCCTTCCCTTCCCTTCCCTTCCCTTCCCTTCCCAAACCTTCCCCTTCCCCTTCCTTTCCCAAACCTTCCCTTCCCTTCCCTTCCCTTCCCTTCCCTTCCCTTCCCTTCCCTTCCCAAACCTTCCCTTCCCAAACCTTCCTTCCCTTCCCTTCCCAAACCTTCCCTTCCTTCCTTCCCTTCCCTTCCCTTCCCTTCCCAAACCTTCCCTTCCCTTCCTTCCCTTCCCTTCCCTTCCCTTCCCTTCCCTTCCCTTCCCTTCCTTCCCTTCCCTTCCCTTCCCTTCCCTTCCCTTCCTTCCTTCCCCCTTCCTTCCCTTTCCCTCCCAAACCTTCCCAAACCTTCCCTTCCCTTCCCTTCCCTTCCCTTCCTTCCCTTCCCAAACCTTCCCTTCCCTTCCTTCCCTTCCCTTCCCTTCCCTTCCCTTCCCTTCCCTTCCCTTCCTTCCTTCCCTTCCCTTCCTTCCCTTCCCTTCCCTTCCCTTCCTTCCCTTCCCTTCCCTTCCCTTCCCTTCCCTTCCCTTCCCTTCCCTTCCTTCCCCTTCCTTCCCTTCCCTTCCTTCCCTTCCCTTCCCTTCCCTTCCCTTCCCTTCCCTTCCCTTCCCCTTCCTTCCCTTCCCTTCCCCTTCCTTCCTTCCCTTCCCTTCCCAAACCTTCCCTTCCCTTCCCAAACCTTCCCTTCCCTTCCCAAACCTTCCCTTCCTTCCTTCCCTTCCCTTCCTTCAAACCTTCCCTTCCCTTCCCTTCCCTTCCCTTCCCAAACCTTCCCTTCCCTTCCCTTCCCTTCCCTTCCCTTCCCTTCCCTTCCCTTCCCTTCCCTTCCTTCCCTTCCCTTCCTTCCCTTCCCTTCCCTTCCCTTCCTTCCCTTCCCTTCCCTTCCCTTCCTTTCCTTCCCTTCCCTTCCTTTCCCTTCCCTTCCTTCCCTTCCCTTCCCTTCCCCCTCCCTTCCCAAACCTTCCCAAACCTTCCTTCCTTCCCAAACCTTCCCAAACCTTCCCTTCCCTTCCTTCCTTCCCTTCCCTTCCCTTCCCCTTCCCTTCCTTCCCTTCCCTTCCCTTCCCTTCCTTCCCTTCCCTTCCTTCCCTTCCCTTCCCTTCCCTTCCCTTCCCTTCCCTTCCTTCCCTCCCTTCCCTTCCCTTCCCCCTTCCCTTCCCAAACCTTCCCTTCCTTCCCAAACCTTCCCTTCCCTTCCTTCCTTCCCTTCCCTTCCTTCCTTCCCTTCCCAAACCTTCCCTTCCCTTCCCTTCCCAAACCTTCCTTCCCTTCCCAAACCTTCCCTTCCTTCCTTCCCTTCCCTTCCCTTCCCTTCCCTTCCCTTCCCTTCCCTTCCCTTCCTTCCCTTCCCTTCCCTTCCCTTCCCTTCCTTCCCTTCCCTTCCCTTCCTTCCTTCCTTCCTTCCCTTCCCTTCCCTTCCCTTCCCTTCCCAAACCTTCCCAAACCTTCCCAAACCTTCCCTTCCCTTCCCTTCCCTTCCCTTCCCAAACCTTCCCTTTCCCCTTCCCTTCCCTTCCCTTCCCTTCCCTTCCCTTCCCTTCCCTTCCCTTCCCTTCCCTTCCCTTCCCTTCCCTTCCCTTCCCCTTCCCTTCCCTTCCCTTCCCTTTCCCTTCCCTTCCCAAACCTTCCCTTCCCAAACCTTCCCTTCCCTTCCCAAACCTTCCCTTCCCTTCCCAAACCTTCCCTTCCCAAACCTTCCCTTCCCTTCCCTTCCCTTCCCAAACCTTCCCTTCCCAAACCTTCCTTCCCTTCCCTTCCTTCCCTTCCCTTCCCTTCCCTTCCTTCCTTCCCAAACCTTCCCTTCCCTTCCTTCCTTCCCTTCCCTTCCCTTCCCTTCCCTTCCCTTCCCTTCCTTCCCTTCCCTTCCCTTCCCTTCCCTTCCCTTCCCTTCCTTCCCTTCCCTTCCCTTCCCTTCCCTTCCCTTCCCTTCCCTTCCCTTCCCTTCCCTTCCCTTCCCTTCCTTCCCTTCCCTTCCCTTCCCTTCCCTTCCCTTCCCAAACCTTCCCTTCCCTTCCCTTCCCAAACCTTCCCTTCCCTTCCTTCCTTCCCTTCCCTTCCCTTCCCTTCCCTTCCTTCCTTCCCTTCCCTTCCCTTCCCTTCCCTTCCCTTCCCTTCCCTTCCCTTCCCTTCCTTCCCTTCCTTCCCTTCCTTCCCTTCCCTTCCCTTCCCTTCCCTTCCCTTCCCTTCCTTCCCTTCCCTTCCCTTCCTTCCTTCCTTCCCTTCCCTTCCCTTCCCTTCCCTTCCCTTCCCCCTTCCCTTCCCTTCCCTTCCCTTCCCTTCCCTTCCCCCCTTCCCTTCCCTCCCCTTCCTTCCTTCCCTTCCTTCCCTTCCCAAACCTTCCTTCCCTTCCCTTCCCTTCCCTTCCCTTCCCTTCCCTTCCCTTCCCTTCCCTTCCTTCCCTTCCCTTCCCTTCCCTTCCCTTCCCTTCCCTTCCTTCCCCTTCCCTTCCCTTCCCTTCCCTTCCCCTTCCTTCCCTTCCCTTCCCTTCCCTTCCCTTCCCAAACCTTCCCTTCCCTTCCTTCCCAAACCTTCCCAAACCTTCCCTTCCCTTCCCAAACCTTCCCAAACCTTCCCAAACCTTCCCTTCCCAAACCTTCCCTTCCCTTCCCAAACCTTCCCTTCCCTTCCCAAACCTTCCCTTCCCTTCCCTTCCCAAACCTTCCCTTCCCTTCCCAAACCTCCCTTCCCTTCCCTTGCCAAACCTTCCCTTCCCTTCCCAAACCTTCCCTTCCCAAACCTTACCTTCCCTTCACAAACCTTCCCTTCCCTTCCCTTCCCAAACCTTCCCTTCCCTTCCCAAACCTCCCTTGCCTTCCCTTGCCAAACCTTCCCTTCCCTTCCCAAACCTTCCCTTCCCAAACCTTACCTTCCCTTCACAAACCTTCCCTTCTCTTCTCATCTTGGCTTTTTTTGCTTCACTCAGGAGATAATGTGCCTCTGGCTGACCTTGATATAAATCTAACCCACTGCTTTCTCTCAACTCCGTTCTTTCTCTTGGGACAGGGAGGTTTGGCGGGGGGGTCAGTGGAACAGTCTTCTCTTTTGTTCATACCAGTGGGATTTTGTGTTGTTCGCTAATTGTAAATATCTCTATAATATTGTAAATACTGTATATTTTGTACATATTCATTGCATTCCATTGCAGAGTGTAGGTTTTGCTTGTAAATACAGTTTCATCTGCTTCTAAATGAGTTGGTCTGGCTGAGAGTTAATGCTGGAGGGAAACTTCAACCCACCACACAGTAACACATCTCTTATTTACCCTAAGTGTTGCATATGTTTCCTCTAGAATTTGTGTGATAGGTATTATTGTTGACTCTGGACAATTGCTCCAAAATACTAATGAATAATTTGATCTTAATAAATTAAAATGTAGTCCAGTAAATGTAATTTCTAATAAAGTCAGCTTTAAAAGAATATTCCAGCTGTTTCAAGAGTGACACCAAAATTAAGATTGTGAATATGTGGCAAATCATTACTGAATAAAATTGTGTTACTATTGCATCAAAATGTATTTCTTACCTTGAGTGTAATTGTTCGTAGGTAAGATTAAGTCAGATTCCTTAATCTTATACCCCATGTAAGAATACAGGAATAAATGGAGTAAAATGGAGTAAAATTCATGCCTACTTTTGAAATCTATTACCTTTTTCCAACATGATTTACTGCTATCCCTAGAACTCTGTCATGATGGGTTTGGATGGCATAATTTCTGCCCTTGTGTCATTTTAAGACTTTCATTCCATAAAAGTAAAACTACAAAGGGGAGGTTACATTCCCTTCTTTTGATTTTAGAAGTAAAAGTTTAAAACAAAGTAATAGGCAGCAGAAATAAGTTTTGAAGTGCAATAGTATTGACACAAGGTCTTCAAAGATAATCTGGAAAGATTCTCAAAAATGAAATGCATTTGGAAGTTAAATTCATCTCTTTCTTTCTTTTTTTTTTTTAAATTTTAACTTTTTGTTTTAATGGTTTAGTGCTCATTAATTAAATGTTTTGTGCACTGATACATCTTTTCTGTTCAAAGAGGAGTGAATTTCAATGACTGGTACACCACAATCATGCAAATTTAGTACTTTTCATATTCATAAACTCTACACCTAACATATCCACCTTCACAGCCTCACGAACACACCTCAAGGGTGTACAACTGAAAAAGGAGGCAGAGTCAGCAACTACTTTACCTCACTTTTTTTCCTAAGACTTGGAAAACTGTCAAAAATTTTAGGAGTATAAATTATTTCTGCTAAGGGCAGAAACAAAGTTGCTAGAGACTTCTTAAACACTGACAGAAATAAATTCTTGGTTTTTGAGGTTTGGGGTTTTTTTGTTGCTGTAGAAGAGTGAGATAACAGCTTTGCTAGTGCTTTGAAATTGTTACCAGCACCAGTGCTATATACAAAGATGCTTGTTAATGGTCTTTCTCTCCTCTCTTCTTTCTTTATTTCATTTCTGTTTCATGCAGTCAAATCTTGGACCTAGTGAGTTTTCATAGTTATTTAAATGGGATCCGAATGGAATGGAATGGAATGGAATGGAATGGAATGGAATGGAATGGAATGGAATGGAATGGAATGGAACGAATGGAATGGAATGAATGAATGGAATGGAATGAATGGAATGGAATGAATGGAATGGAATGGAATGGAATGGAATGGAATGAATCGAATGGAATGGAATGGAATCAACGAATGGAATGGAATGGAATGGAATGGAATGGAATGAATGAATGGAATGGAATGGAATGAATGGAATGGAATGGAATGGAATCGAATGAATGGAATGAATGAATGGAATGGAATGGAATGGAATGATCCAATGGAATGAATGGAATGGAATGAATGGAATGGAATGGAATGGAATGGAATGGAATGAATGGAATGGAATGGAATGGAATGGAATGGAATCGAATGGAAGGGAAGGAAGGAAGGGAAGGGAAGGGAAGGGAAGGGAAGGAAGGGAAGGAAGGAAGAAGGGAAGTGGAAGGAAGGGAAGGTTTGGGAAGGTTTGGGAAGGGGAAGGGAAGTTTGGGGAAGGAAGAAGCTGGGGTTGAAGGAAGGTTTGGGGAAGGTTTGGGGTTTGGGAAGGTTTGGGAAGGTTTGGGAAGGGAAGGAAGGAAGGAAGGAAGGAAGGAAGGAAGGAAGGAAGGAAGGAAGGAAGGAAGGAAGGAAGGAAGGAAGGAAGGAAGGAAGGAAGGAAGGAAGGAAGGAAGGAAGGAAGGAAGGAAGGAAGGAAGGAAGGAAGGAAGGAAGGAAGGAAGGAAGGAAGGAAGGAAGGAAGGAAGGAAGGAAGGAAGGAAGGAAGGAAGGAAGGAAGGAAGGAAGGAAGGAAGGAAGGAAGGAAGGAAGGAAGGAAGGAAGGAAGGAAGGAAGAAGGAAGGAAGGAAGGAAGGAAGGAAGGAAGGAAGGAAGGAAGGAGAGGAGCAGAGAAGCTGGAACGCTTGCTGCTGGGAGCCGCAGAGGGGAGCAGAAGGCGGCCGCTGAGCCGCAGCCCGGAGGCGGGCGGTGGGAAGGCAGCTGCTGGCCGGGCCTGGGACGCCGTTACCCAGCTGGGTAATTCCCTGCAACGTGTCCCCACATGCAGAACCTCTCCCCCAAAACGCAGGCAGAGGGCTGAAATAACAACTGGCTCCTTTGCCCTGCTCTCCAAGCCAGGTCAAGCAGTAAACAGAAAGGAAAACACCCCTCTGGCCCTGGGAGCCCTCACTGGTGGCAGCGAGCTCAGAGTCAGGGAACCACTGGAGGGGCTGCAGCTGGAAAGACCTTGGAGGTCACAGAATCAATTAACAGGGTTGGAAAAGACCTCAAAGATCATCTAGTCCAGCCTGTCACCCAAACCCCTCAGGACTACTAAACCGTGGCACCAAGTGCCACCTCCGATCCCCTCTTGAACACCTCATCCACTCCAACCATCCTCTGCCTCTGCCCAGGCTGGGGGCTGAGCCACAGCCCTCAGCACCACAGCTCTGCCTCCCTGCAACACCTCCAGGGATGGGCATCCAACCCCCTCCCTGGGCAGCCTGGGCCAGGCTGGCAGAGCCCTGCAGGGAAGGAGTTTCTTCTCCTCCAGCCTGAGCCTCCCCTGGGGCAGCCTGAGGCCATTGCCTCTGGTTCCAGTTCTGAGCTCCTGAGGTTAAGGACATTGAGACACTTGAACGTGTCCAGAGAAGAGGCTGGGGAAGGGGTCTGGGGCACAAGACTGGGGAGGGGTCTGGGGCACAGCCCTGTGAGGAGAGGCTGAGGGAGCTGGGGTTGCTCAGCCTGGAGCAGAGGAGGCTCAGGGGAGACCTTCTTGCTCTCTCCAGCTCCCTGCAGGGAGGTTGGAGCCAGGGGGGTTGGTCTCTTCTGCCAGGCTCCCAGCACCAGAGAACAAGAGGACACAGTCTCAAGCTGTGCCAGGGAGGTTCAGGCTGGAGGGAGGGAGGAAGTTCTTCCCAGCAAGAGGAATTGGCCACTGGGATGAGCTGCCCAGGGAGGTGGTGGAGTCCCCAGCCCTGGAGGTGCTCAAGAGGGGCTTGGATGTGGCCCTGGAGCCATGGGTGAGCTGTCAGGAGGGGTTGGGGATTAGGTCATAGGTTGGACTTGATGAGCTCTGAGGTCTTTTCCAACCTTACTGATTCTATGATTCCTGGGGAGCAGAGCCCAACCCCCCTGGCTGCAGCCTCACTCTCAGGAGCTGCAGAGAGCAAGGAGGTCTCCCTCAGCCTCCCTCTGCTCCACACTCAGCACCCCCAGCTCCCTCAGCTGCTCCTCCCCAGCCCTCTTCTCCACACCCTTTTCCCCACCTTGCTTGCCCTTCCCTGGCCCTGCTCCAGCTCCTCAAGGTGCTTCTTGCAGCCAGCAGCCCAAAGCTGAGCCCAGCCCTCAAGCTGTGGCCTGCCCAGTGCTGAGCCCAGGGGCACCATCCCTGCCCTGCTCCTGCTGCCCACCCCACTGCTGCTCCAGCCCAGGCTGCTGCTGCCCTTCTTGCCCCCTGCCCACCCCCTGCCTCCTCTCCAGCTGCTGCCCCCAGCACCCCCAGGGCTTTCTCTGCTGGGCACTTTCCAGCCCCTCTGCCCCATAGCCTGGAGCCTTCCTGGGGTGGTTGTGTCCAAGCACTTGACCTGCTTGGACCCCACACAGCACCCTGGAGCAGGTTGGTCAGCACAGTGTTCCTACACCAGGTCTGATATTCCTGAGGTCAGAAGTGGGGCGGGGGGAGGGATGTTCCATGTCAGCCAGGATGACAAAGCAGGGACCGTGTTGTGACATGTGTTCAGCCCTTGGCAAGCTGCTGTTTACATCTGGGGGCAAACCAAGCTGCTGGCAGGGAGCTGTCCCTGTGGGCCACGGCAGGCAGCCCTTCCCTGACCACCAAACAGGAAGGCAGAGAGACGTCTGCCCCGCTCCCAGCCCTTGTCCTCAGCCTGGCAAACTGACCCAAACCCTCAGGGGATTTGGATGCAGAAACCAGGGCCCAAAATAACCCAGCCTGCTGCTCCTGCTGCTGCTGCTGCTCCAGGGGTGTGTTTGCAGCTGGGCTTTGCAGCAGGAAGCAACCTCTGCTAATTACATTGCACAGAAGGAAAACCTTCCCTGCTCCTTCCTGCAACGTGCTGTGGGCAAGAAGGGATCAGACAAATCCACACCCAAGGGCTGTTGTCCTGGGACAGCCTGCCTTCAGACACCCCTGGAATCAGGAAGGCTGGAAGTGACCTCGAAGAGCATCCAGTCCAAACTTCTACCCAAGTGTGGCGACTAAACCATGGCCCCAACTCAGCTCCTGAGCACCTCCAGGGGTGAGGTCTGCACCACAGAACCACAGAGTCACAGATCACAGAATCAGAGTCACAGAGTCACAGAATCAGAGTCACAGAATCAGAGTCACAGAATCAGAGTCAGAGAATCAGAGAATCAGAGTCACAAATCAGAGACACAGAATCAGTCACAGAGTCACAGAATCAGAGTCACAGTCAGAGAATCAGAGTCACAGAATCAGAGCCAGAGAATCAGTCACAGAGTCACAGAATCAGAGTCACAGAGTCAGAGAATCAGAGTCACAGAATCAGAGCCACAGAATCAGTCAATCAGAGTCACAGAATCAGAGTCACAGAATCACAGAATCAGAGTCGCAGAATCAGAGTCACAGAATCAGAGGCAGAGAATCACAGAATCAGAGTCACAAAATCAGAGACACAGAATCAGTCACAGAGTCACAGAATCAGAGTCACAGAATCAGTCACAGAGTCACAGAATCAGAGTCACAGAATCACAGAATCAGAGTCGCAGAATCAGAGTCACAGAATCAGAGGCAGAGAATCACAGAATCAGAGTCACAGAATCAGAGCCACAGAATCAGTCACAGAGTCACAGAATCAGAGTCACAGAATCAGAGTCACAGAGTCACAGAATCAGAGACACAGAATCAGAGCCAGAGAATCAGTCACAGAGTCACAGAATCAGAGTCACAGAATCACAGAATCAGAGTCAAGCAGAATCAGAGTCACAGAATCAGAGGCAGAGAATCACAGAATCAGAGTCACAAAATCAGAGACACAGAATCAGTCACAGAGTCACAGAATCAGTCACAGAATCAGAGCCACAGAATCAGTCACAGAGTCACAGAATCAGAGTCACAGAATCAGAGTCACAGAGTCACAGAATCAGAGACACAGAATCAGAGCCAGAGAATCAGTCACAGAGTCACAGAATCAGAGTCACAGAGTCACAGAATCAGAGTCACAGAATCAGAGTCACAGAATCAGTCACAGAGTCACAGAATCAGAGTCACAGAATCAGAGTCACAGAATCAGAGCCACAGAATCAGTCACAGAGTCACAGAATCAGTCACAGAATCAGAGTCACAGAGTCACAGAATCAGAGACACAGAATCAGAGCCAGAGAATCAGTCACAGAGTCACAGAATCAGAGCCACAGAATCAGTCACAGAGTCACAGAATCAGAGTCATAGTCACAGAATCAGAGACACAGAATCAGTGCCAGAGAATCAGTCACAGAGTCACAGAATCAGAGTCACAGAATCAGAGTCACAGAGTCACAGAATCAGAGTCACAGAATCAGAGTCACAGAATCAGTCACAGAGTCACAGAATCAGAGTCACAGAATCAGAGTCACAGAATCAGAGTCACAGAATCAGTCACAGAGTCACAGAATCAGAGTCACAGAATCAGAGTCACAGAATCAGAGCCACAGAATCAGTCACAGAGTCACAGAATCAGAGTCACAGAATCAGTCACAGAGTCACAGAATCAGAGTCACAGAATCAGAGTCACAGAATCAGAGTCACAGAATCAGTCACAGAGTCACAGAATCAGAGTCACAGAATCAGAGCCACAGAATCAGTCAGTCAGAGAATCAGAGTCACAGAGTCACAGAATCAGAGACACAGAATCAGAGCCACAGAATCAGTCACAGAGTCACAGAATCAGTCACAGAATCAGAGTCACAGAGTCACAGAATCAGAGACACAGAATCAGAGCCAGAGAATCAGTCACAGAGTCACAGAATCAGAGACACAGAATCAGAGCCACAGAATCAGTCACAGAGTCACAGAATCAGTCACAGAATCAGAGTCACAGAGTCACAGAATCAGAGACACAGAATCAGAGCCAGAGAATCAGTCACAGAGTCACAGAATCAGAGTCACAGAGTCACAGAATCAGAGTCACAGAATCAGAGCCACAGAATCAGTCACAGAGTCACAGAATCAGAGTCACAGAGTCACAGAATCAGAGTCACAGAATCAGAGCCACAGAATCAGAGCCACAGAATCAGTCACAGAGTCACAGAATCAGAGTCACAGAATCAGAGCCACAGAATCAGTCACAGAGTCACAGAATCAGAGTCACAGTCAGAGAATCAGAGTCACAGAATCAGAGCCACAGAATCAGTCACAGAGTCACAGAATCAGAGTCACAGTCAGAGAATCAGAGTCACAGAATCAGAGCCACAGAATCAGTCACAGAGTCACAGAATCAGAGTCACAGAATCAGAGCCACAGAATCAGTCACAGAGCCACAGAATCAGAGTCACAGTCAGAGAATCAGAGTCACAGAATCAGAGCCACAGAATCAGTCACAGAGTCACAGAATCAGAGTCACAGAATCAGAGTCACAGAGTCACAGAATCAGAGACACAGAATCAGAGCCAGAGAATCAGTCACAGAGTCACAGAATCAGAGTCGCAGAATCAGAGTCACAGAATCAGAGGCAGAGAATCACAGAATCAGAGTCACAAAATCAGAGACACAGAATCAGTCACAGAGTCACAGAATCAGAGTCACAGAATCAGTCACAGAGTCACAGAATCAGAGTCACAGAATCACAGAATCAGAGTCGCAGAATCAGAGTCACAGAATCAGAGGCAGAGAATCACAGAATCAGAGTCACAAAATCAGAGACACAGAATCAGTCACAGAGTCACAGAATCAGAGTCACAGAATCAGTCACAGAGTCACAGAATCAGAGTCACAGAATCAGAGTCACAGAATCAGAGCCACAGAATCAGTCACAGAGTCACAGAATCAGAGTCACAGAATCAGTCACAGAGTCACAGAATCAGAGTCACAGAATCAGAGTCACAGAATCAGAGTCACAGAATCAGTCACAGAGTCACAGAATCAGAGTCACAGAATCAGAGCCACAGAATCAGTCAGTCAGAGAATCAGAGTCACAGAGTCACAGAATCAGAGACACAGAATCAGAGCCACAGAATCAGTCACAGAGTCACAGAATCAGTCACAGAATCAGAGTCACAGAGTCACAGAATCAGAGACACAGAATCAGAGCCAGAGAATCAGTCACAGAGTCACAGAATCAGAGACACAGAATCAGAGCCACAGAATCAGTCACAGAGTCACAGAATCAGTCACAGAATCAGAGTCAGAGTCACAGAATCAGAGACACAGAATCAGAGCCAGAGAATCAGTCACAGAGTCACAGAATCAGAGTCACAGAGTCACAGAATCAGAGTCACAGAATCAGAGCCACAGAATCAGTCACAGAGTCACAGAATCAGAGTCACAGAGTCAGAGAAGAATCAGAGCCACAGAATCAGAGCCACAGAATCAGTCACAGAATCACAGAATCAGAGTCACAGAATCAGAGCCACAGAATCAGTCAGAGTCACAGAATCAGTCACAGTCAGAGAATCAGAGTCACAGAATCAGAGCCACAGAATCAGTCACAGAGTCACAGAATCAGAGTCACACAGAATCAGAGTCACAGAATCAGAGCCACAGAATCAGTCACAGAGTCACAGAATCAGAGTCACAGAATCAGAGCCACAGAATCAGTCACAGAGCCACAGAATCAGAGTCACAGAGTCAGAGAATCAGAGTCACAGAATCAGAGCCACAGAATCAGTCACAGAGTCACAGAATCAGAGTCACAGAATCAGAGTCACAGAGTCACAGAATCAGAGACACAGAATCAGAGCCAGAGAATCAGAGTCACAGAATCACAGAATCAGAGTCAGTCACAGAATCACAGAATCAGAGTCACAGAATCAGAGTCACAGAATCAGAGGCAGAGAATCACAGAATCAGAGTCACAAAATCAGAGACACAGAATCAGTCACAGAATCAGAGCCACAGAATCAGTCACAGAGTCACAGAATCAGAGAGAGTCACAGAATCAGAGTCACAGTCAGAGAATCAGAGTCACAGAATCAGAGCCACAGAATCAGTCACAGAGTCACAGAATCAGTCACAGAATCAGAGCCACAGAATCAGTCACAGAGTCACAGAATCAGAGTCACAGAATCAGAGTCACAGAGTCACAGAATCAGAGACACAGAATCAGAGAATCAGAGAGAATCAGTCACAGAGTCACAGAATCAGAGTCACAGAATCAGAGTCACAGAATCAGAGGCAGAGAATCACAGAATCAGAGTCACAAAATCAGAGACACAGAATCAGTCACAGAGTCACAGAATCAGAGTCACAGAATCAGTCACAGAGTCACAGAATCAGAGTCACAGAATCACAGAATCAGAGTCACAGAATCAGAGTCACAGAATCAGTCAGAGAATCACAGAATCAGAGTCACAAAATCAGAGACACAGAATCAGTCACAGAGTCACAGAATCAGAGTCACAGAATCAGTCACAGAGTCACAGAATCAGAGTCACAGAATCAGTCAATCAGAGTCGCAGAATCAGAGCCACAGAATCAGTCACAGAGTCACAGAATCAGAGTCACAGAATCAGAGAATCAGAGTCACAGAATCAGACAGAGTCACAGAATCAGAGCCACAGAATCAGTCACAGAGTCACAGAATCAGAGTCACAGAATCCCTCCACAGAATCAGAGTCACAGAATCAGAGTCACAGAATCAGTCACAGAGCAGAGAATCAGAGCCAGAATCAGAGTCACAGAGTCAAATCAGAGTCACAGAATCAGTCACAGAGTCACAGAATCAGTCACAGAATCAGAGCCACAGAATCAGTCACAGAGTCACAGAATCAGAGTCACAGAATCAGTCACAGAGTCACAGAATCAGAGCCACAGAATCAGAGCCAGAGAATCAGTCACAGAGTCACAGAATCAGAGTCACAGAGTCACAGAATCAGAGTCACAGAATCAGAGTCACAGAATCAGTCACAGAGTCACAGAATCAGAGTCACAGAATCAGAGTCACAGAATCAGGAGTCACAGAATCAGTCACAGAGTCACAGAATCAGAGTCACAGAATCAGAGTCACAGAATCAGAGCCACAGAATCAGTCACAGAGTCACAGAATCAGTCCAGAATCAGAGTCACAGAGTCACAGAATCAGAGACACAGAATCAGAGCCAGAGAATCAGTCACAGAGTCACAGAATCAGAGTCACAGAATCAGTCACAGAATCAGAGAGTCACAGAGTCACAGAATCAGAGACACAGAATCAGAGCCAGAGAATCAGTCACAGAGTCACAGAATCAGAGCCACAGAATCAGTCACAGAGTCACAGAATCAGAGTCACAGAGTCACAGAATCAGTCAGAGAGTCACAGAATCAGTGCCAGAGAATCAGTCACAGAGTCACAGAATCAGAGTCACAGAATCAGTCACAGAGTCACAGAATCAGAGTCACAGAATCAGAGTCACAGAATCAGTCACAGAGTCACAGAATCAGAGTCACAGAATCAGAGTCACAGAATCAGAGTCACAGAATCAGTCACAGAGTCACAGAATCAGAGTCACAGAATCAGAGTCACAGAATCAGAGCCACAGAATCAGTCACAGAGTCACAGAATCAGAGTCACAGAATCAGTCACAGAGTCACAGAATCAGAGTCACAGAATCAGAGTCACAGAATCAGAGTCAGAATCAGAATCAGTCACAGAGTCACAGAATCAGAGTCACAGAATCAGAGCCACAGAATCAGTCACAGTCAGAGAATCAGAGTCACAGAGTCACAGAATCAGAGAGTCAGAGAATCAGAGCCACAGAATCAGTCACAGAGTCACAGAATCAGTCACAGAATCAGAGTCACAGAGTCACAGAATCAGAGACACAGAATCAGAGCCAGAGAATCAGTCAATCAGAGTCACAGAATCAGAGTCACAGAGTCACAGAATCAGAGTCACAGAATCAGAGCCACAGAATCAGTCACAGAGTCACAGAATCAGAGACACAGAATCAGAGCCAGAGAATCAGTCACAGAGTCACAGAATCAGAGACACAGAATCAGAGAATCAGAATCAGTCATTCAGTCACAGAATCAGTCACAGAATCAGAGTCACAGAGTCACAGAATCAGAGACACAGAATCAGAGCCACAGAATCAGTCACAGAGTCACAGAATCAAGTCACAGAGTCACAGAATCAGAGTCACAGAATCAGAGCCACTGATTCTGTGACTCTGTGACTGATTCTCTGGCTCTGATTCTGTGTCTCTGATTCTGTGACTCTGTTCTCCTGATTCTGTGACTGATTCTGTGACTCTGTGACTGATTCTGTGGCTCTGATTCTGTGACTCTCTGATTCTGTGACTCTGTGACTGATTCTCTGGCTCTGATTCTGTGACTCTGTGACTCTGACTTCTGGACTCTGTGACTGATTCTGTGGCTCTGATTCTGTGACTCTGATTCTGTGACTCCTGTGACTGACTCTGGCTGATTCTGTGACTCTGTGACTGATTCTCTGGCTCTGATTCTGTGTCTCTGATTCTGTGACTCTGTGACTCTGATTCTGTGACTGATTCTCTGGCTGACTCTGTGACTGATTCTGTGGCTCTGATTCTGTGTCTCTGATTCTGTGACTCTGTGACTCTGATTCTGTGACTGACTGATTCTGTGGCTCTGATTCTGTGACTCTGATTCTGTGACTCTGATTCTGTGACTGATTCTGTGACTCTGTGACTGATTCTGTGACTCTGATTCTGTGACTCTGATTCTGTGACTCTGTGACTGATTCTGTGACTCTGATTCTGTGACTCTGTGACTGATTCTGTGGCTCTGATTCTGTGACTCTGATTCTGTGACTCTGATTCTGTGACTCTGTGACTGATTCTGTGACTCTGATTCTGTGACTCTGATTCTGTGACTCTGATTCTGTGACTCTGTGACTGATTCTGTGACTCTGATTCTGTGACTCTGATTCTGTGACTCTGTGACTCTGATTCTGTGACTCTGATTCTGTGACTCTGTGACTGATTCTCTGGCACTGATTCTGTGTCTCTGATTCTGTGACTCTGTGACTCTGATTCTGTGACTCTGTGACTGATTCTGTGGCTCTGATTCTGTGACTCTGTGACTGATTCTCTGGCTCTGATTCTGTGTCTCTGATTCTGTGACTCTGTGACTCTGATTCTGTGACTGATTCTGTGACTCTGATTCTGTGACTCTGTGACTGATTCTCTGGCTCTGATTCTGTGTCTCTGATTCTGTGACTCTGTGACTCTGATTCTGTGACTGATTCTGTGACTCTGTGACTGATTCTGTGGCTCTGATTCTGTGACTCTGATTCTGTGACTCTGATTCTGTGACTCTGTGACTGATTCTGTGACTCTGATTCTGTGACTCTGATTCTGTGACTCTGATTCTGTGACTCTGTGACTGATTCTGTGACTCTGATTCTGTGACTCTGATTCTGTGACTCTGTGACTCTGATTCTGTGACTCTGTGACTGATTCTCTGGCTCTGATTCTGTGTCTCTGATTCTGTGACTCTGTGACTCTGATTCTGTGACTCTGATTCTGTGACTCTGTGACTGATTCTGTGGCTCTGATTCTGTGACTGATTCTGTGACTCTGTGACTGATTCTGTGTCTCTGATTTTGTGACTCTGATTCTGTGATTCTCTGCCTCTGATTCTGTGACTCTGATTCTGCGACTCTGATTCTGTGATTCTGTGACTCTGATTCTGTGACTCTGTGACTGATTCTCTGGCTCTGATTCTGTGTCTCTGATTCTGTGACTCTGTGACTCTGATTCTGTGACTCTGATTCTGTGACTCTGTGACTGATTCTGTGGCTCTGATTCTGCGACTCTGATTCTGTGATTCTGTGACTCTGATTCTGTGACTCTGTGACTGATTCTGTGACTCTGATTCTGTGACTCTGTGACTGATTCTGTGTCTCTGATTTTGTGACTCTGATTCTGTGATTCTCTGCCTCTGATTCTGTGACTCTGATTCTGCGACTCTGATTCTGTGATTCTGTGACTCTGATTCTGTGACTCTGTGACTGATTCTGTGACTCTGATTCTGTGACTCTGTGACTGATTCTGTGTCTCTGATTTTGTGACTCTGATTCTGTGATTCTCTGCCTCTGATTCTGTGACTCTGATTCTGCGACTCTGATTCTGTGACTCTGTGACTGATTCTCTGGCTCTGATTCTGTGTCTCTGATTCTGTGACTCTGTGACTCTGATTCTGTGACTCTGATTCTGTGACTCTGTGACTGATTCTGTGGCTCTGATTCTGTGACTCTGATTCTGTGACTCTGTGACTGATTCTGTGGCTCTGATTCTGTGACTCTGATTCTCTGACTGTGACTCTGATTCTGTGACTCTGATTCTGTGACTCTGTGACTGATTCTGTGGCTCTGATTCTGTGACTGATTCTGTGTCTCTGATTTTGTGACTCTGATTCTGTGATTCTCTGCCTCTGATTCTGTGACTCTGATTCTGCGACTCTGATTCTGTGATTCTGTGACTCTGATTCTGTGACTCTGTGACTGATTCTCTGGCTCTGATTCTGTGTCTCTGATTCTGTGACTCTGTGACTCTGATTCTGTGACTCTGATTCTGTGACTCTGTGACTGATTCTGTGGCTCTGATTCTGTGACTCTGATTCTCTGACTGTGACTCTGATTCTGTGGCTCTGTGACTGATTCTGTGGCTCTGATTCTGTGACTCTGATTCTGTGACTCTGTGACTGATTCTGTGGCTCTGATTCTGTGACTCTGATTCTCTGACTGTGACTCTGATTCTGTGACTCTGTGACTGATTCTGTGGCTCTGATTCTGTGACTCTGATTCTCTGACTGTGACTCTGATTCTGTGACTCTGTGACTGATTCTGTGGCTCTGATTCTGTGACTCTGATTCTGTGACTCTGTGACTGATTCTGTGGCTCTGATTCTGTGGCTCTGATTCTGTGACTCTGATTCTGTGACTCTGTGACTCTGATTCTGTGACTCTGTGACTGATTCTGTGGCTCTGATTCTGTGACTCTGATTCTGTGACTCTGTGACTCTGATTCTGTGACTCTGTGACTGATTCTCTGGCTCTGATTCTGTGTCTCTGATTCTGTGACTCTGTGACTCTGATTCTGTGACTGATTCTGTGACTCTGTGACTGATTCTGTGGCTCTGATTCTGTGTCTCTGATTCTGTGACTCTGTGACTGATTCTCTGGCTCTGATTCTGTGTCTCTGATTCTGTGACTCTGTGACTCTGATTCTGTGACTGATTCTGTGACTCTGTGACTGATTCTGTGGCTCTGATTCTGTGTCTCTGATTCTGTGACTCTGTGACTCTGATTCTCTGACTGACTGATTCTGTGGCTCTGATTCTGTGACTCTGATTCTGTGACTCTGTGACTGATTCTGTGACTCTGATTCTGTGACTCTGATTCTGTGACTCTGATTCTGTGACTCTGTGACTGATTCTGTGACTCTGATTCTGTGACTCTGTGACTGATTCTGTGGCTCTGATTCTGTGACTCTGATTCTGTGACTCTGATTCTGTGACTCTGTGACTGATTCTGTGACTCTGATTCTGTGACTCTGTGACTGATTCTGTGTCTCTGATTTTGTGACTCTGATTCTGTGATTCTCTGCCTCTGATTCTGTGACTCTGATTCTGTGACTCTGATTCTGTGATTCTGTGACTCTGATTCTGTGACTCTGTGACTGATTCTGTGACTCTGATTCTGTGACTCTGTGACTGATTCTGTGTCTCTGATTTTGTGACTCTGATTCTGTGATTCTCTGCCTCTGATTCTGTGACTCTGATTCTGCGACTCTGATTCTGTGACTCTGTGACTGATTCTCTGGCTCTGATTCTGTGTCTCTGATTCTGTGACTCTGTGACTCTGATTCTGTGACTCTGATTCTGTGACTCTGTGACTGATTCTGTGGCTCTGATTCTGTGACTCTGATTCTCTGACTGTGACTCTGATTCTGTGGCTCTGTGACTGATTCTGTGGCTCTGATTCTGTGACTCTGATTCTGTGACTCTGTGACTGATTCTGTGGCTCTGATTCTGTGACTCTGATTCTCTGACTGACTCTGATTCTGTGACTCTGTGACTGATTCTGTGGCTCTGATTCTGTGACTCTGATTCTCTGACTGTGACTCTGATTCTGTGACTCTGTGACTGATTCTATGGCTCTGATTCTGTGACTCTGATTCTGTGACTCTGTGACTGATTCTGTGGCTCTGATTCTGTGGCTCTGATTCTGTGACTCTGATTCTGTGACTCTGTGACTCTGATTCTGTGACTCTGTGACTGATTCTGTGGCTCTGATTCTGTGACTCTGATTCTGTGACTCTGTGACTCTGATTCTGTGACTCTGTGACTGATTCTCTGGCTCTGATTCTGTGTCTCTGATTCTGTGACTCTGTGACTCTGATTCTGTGACTGATTCTGTGACTCTGTGACTGATTCTGTGGCTCTGATTCTGTGACTCTGATTCTGTGACTCTGTGACTGATTCTCTGGCTCTGATTCTGTGTCTCTGATTCTGTGACTCTGTGACTCTGATTCTGTGACTGATTCTGTGACTCTGTGACTGATTCTGTGGCTCTGATTCTGTGTCTGATTCTGTGACTCTGTGACTCTGATTCTCTGACTGACTGATTCTGTGGCTCTGATTCTGTGACTCTGATTCTGTGACTCTGTGACTGATTCTGTGACTCTGATTCTGTGACTCTGATTCTGTGACTCTGATTCTGTGACTCTGTGACTGATTCTGTGACTCTGATTCTGTGACTCTGTGACTGATTCTGTGCTCTGATTCTGTGACTCTGATTCTGTGACTCTGATTCTGTGACTCTGTGACTGATTCTGTGACTCTGATTCTGTGACTCTGATTCTGTGACTCTGATTCTGTGACTCTGTGACTGATTCTGTGACTCTGATTCTGTGACTCTGATTCTGTGACTCTGTGACTCTGATTCTGTGACTCTGATTCTGTGACTCTGTGACTGATTCTCTGGCACTGATTCTGTGTCTCTGATTCTGTGACTCTGTGACTCTGATTCTGTGACTCTGTGACTGATTCTGTGGCTCTGATTCTGTGACTCTGTGACTGATTCTCTGGCTCTGATTCTGTGTCTCTGATTCTGTGACTCTGTGACTCTGATTCTGTGACTGATTCTGTGACTCTGTGACTGATTCTGTGGCTCTGATTCTGTGACTCTGATTCTGTGACTCTGATTCTGTGACTCTGTGACTGATTCTGTGACTCTGATTCTGTGACTCTGATTCTGTGACTCTGTGACTCTGATTCTGTGACTCTGTGACTGATTCTCTGGCTCTGATTCTGTGTCTCTGATTCTGTGACTCTGTGACTCTGATTCTGTGACTCTGATTCTGTGACTCTGTGACTGATTCTGTGGCTCTGATTCTGTGACTGATTCTGTGACTCTGTGACTGATTCTGTGTCTCTGATTTTGTGACTCTGATTCTGTGATTCTCTGCCTCTGATTCTGTGACTCTGATTCTGCGACTCTGATTCTGTGATTCTGTGACTCTGATTCTGTGACTCTGTGACTGATTCTCTGGCTCTGATTCTGTGTCTCTGATTCTGTGACTCTGTGACTCTGATTCTGTGACTCTGATTCTGTGACTCTGTGACTGATTCTGTGGCTCTGATTCTGTGACTCTGATTCTGTGATTCTCTGCCTCTGATTCTGTGACTCTGATTCTGCGACTCTGATTCTGTGATTCTGTGACTCTGATTCTGTGACTCTGTGACTGATTCTGTGACTCTGATTCTGTGACTCTGTGACTGATTCTGTGTCTCTGATTTTGTGACTCTGATTCTGTGATTCTCTGCCTCTGATTCTGTGACTCTGATTCTGTGACTCTGATTCTGTGATTCTGTGACTCTGATTCTGTGACTCTGTGACTGATTCTGTGGCTCTGATTCTGTGACTCTGATTCTCTGACTCTGTGACTCTGATTCTGTGACTCTGTGACTGATTCTCTGGCTCTGATTCTGTGACTCTGATTCTCTGACTGTGACTCTGATTCTGTGACTCTGTGACTGATTCTGTGTCTCTGATTTTGTGACTCTGATTCTGTGATTCTCTGACTCTGATTCTGTGACTCTGATTCTGTGACTCTGATTCTGTGACTCTGTGACTCTGATTCTGTGATCTGTGACTCTGTGGTTCTGTGGTGCAGACCTCACCCCTGGAGGTGCTCAGGAGCTGAGTTGGGGCCATGGTTTAGTCGCCACACTTGGGTAGAAGTTTGGACTGGATGCTCTTCGAGGTCACTTCCAGCCTTCCTGATTCCAGGGGTGTCTGAAGGCAGGCTGTCCCAGGACAACAGCCCTTGGGTGTGGATTTGTCTGATCCCTTCTTGCCCACAGCACGTTGCAGGAAGGAGCAGGGGAAGGTTTTCCTTCTGTGCAATGTAATTAGCAGAGGTTGCTTCCTGCTGCAAAGCCCAGCTGCAAACACACCCCTGGAGCAGCAGCAGCAGCAGGAGCAGCAGGCTGGGTTATTTTGGGCCCTGGTTTCTGCATCCAAATCCCCTGAGGGGTTTGGGTCGGTTTGCCAGGCTGAGGACAAGGGGCTGGGAGCGGGGCAGACGTCTCTCTGCCTTCCTGTTTGGTGGTCAGGGAAGGGCTGCCTGCCGTGGCCCACAGGGACAGCTCCCTGCCAGCAGCTTGGTTTGCCCCCAGATGTAAACAGCAGCTTGCCAAGGGCTGAACACATGTCACAACACGGTCCCTGCTTTGTCATCCTGGCTGACATGGAACATCCCCCCCCCCCCCCCGCCCCACTTCTGACCTCAAGGAATATCAGACCTGGTGTAGGAACACTGTGCTGACCAACCTGCTCCAGGGGTGCTGTGTGGGGTCCAAGCAGGTCAAGTGCTTGGACACAACCACCCCAGGAAGGCTCCAGGCTATGGGGCAGAGGGGCTGGAAAGTGCCCAGCAGAGAAAGCCCTGGGGGTGCTGGGGGCAGCAGCTGGAGAGGAGGCAGGGGGTGGGCAGGGGGCAAGAAGGGCAGCAGCAGCCTGGGCTGGAGCAGCAGTGGGGTGGGCAGCAGGAGCAGGGCAGGGATGGTGCCCCTGGGCTCAGCACTGGGCAGGCCACAGCTTGAGGGCTGGGCTCAGCTTTGGGCTGCTGGCTGCAAGAAGCACCTTGAGGAGCTGGAGCAGGGCCAGGGAAGGGCAAGCAAGGTGGGGAAGGGTGTGGAGAAGAGGGCTGGGGAGGAGCAGCTGAGGGAGCTGGGGGTGCTGAGTGTGGAGCAGAGGAGGCTGAGGGAGACCTCCTTGCTCTCTGCAGCTCCCTGAGAGGAGGCTGCAGCCAGGGGGGTTGGGCTCTGCTCCCCAGGAATCATAGAATCAGTAAGGTTGGAAAAGACCTCAGAGCTCATCAAGTCCAACCTATGACCTAATCCCCAACCCCTCCTGACAGCTCACCCCTGGCTCCAAGGGCCACATCCAAGCCCCTCTTGAGCACCTCCAGGGCTGGGGACTCCACCACCTCCCTGGGCAGCTCATCCCAGTGGCCAATTCCTCTTGCTGGGAAGAACTTCCTCCTCCCCTCCAGCCTGAACCTCCCCTGGCACAGCTTGAGACTGTGTCCTCTTGTTCTGGTGCTGGGAGCCTGGCAGAAGAGACCAACCCCCACCTGGCTCCAACCTCCTGCAGGGAGCTGGAGAGAGCAAGAAGGTCTCCCCTGAGCCTCCTCTGCTCCAGGCTGAGCAACCCCAGCTCCCTCAGCCTCTCCTCACAGGGCTGTGCCCCAGACCCCTCCCCAGTCTTGTGCCCCAGACCCCTTCCCAGCCTCTTCTCTGGACACGTTCAAGTGTCTCAATGTCCTTAACCTCAGGAGCTCAGAACTGGAACCAGAGGCAATGGCCTCAGGCTGCCCCAGGGGAGGCTCAGGCTGGAGAGGAGAAGAAACTCCTTCCCTGGAAGGGCTCTGCCAGCCTGGCCCAGGCTGCCCAGGGAGGGGGTTGGATGCCCATCCCTGGAGGTGTTGCAGGGAGGCAGAGCTGTGGTGCTGAGGGCTGTGGCTCAGCCCCAGCCTGGGCAGAGGCAGAGGATGGTTGGAGTGGATGAGGTGTTCAAGAGGGGATCGGAGGTGGCACTTGGTGCCACGGTTTAGTAGTCCTGAGGGTTTGGGTGACAGGCTGGACTAGATGATCTTTGAGGTCTTTTCCAACCCTGTTAATTGATTCTGTGACCTCCAAGGTCTTTTCCAGCTGCAGCCCCTCAGTGGTTCCCTGACTCTGAGCTCGCTGCCACCAGTGAGGGCTCCCAGGGCCAGAGGGGTGTTTTCCTTTCTGTTTACTGCTTGACCTGGCTTGGAGAGCAGGGCAAAGGAGCCAGTTGTTATTTCAGCCCTCCGCCTGCGTTTTGGGGGAGAGGTTCTGCATGTGGGGACACGTTGCAGGGAATTACCCAGCTGGGTAACGACGTCCCAGGCCCGGCCAGCAGCTGCCTTCCCACCGCCCGCCTCCGGGCTGCGGCTCGGCGGCCGCCTTCTGCTCCCCTCTGCGGCTCCCAGCAGCAAGCGTTCCAGCTTCTCTGCTCCTCTCCTTCCTTCCTTCCTTCCTTCCTTCCTTCCTTCCTTCCTTCCTTCCTTCCTTCCTTCCTTCCTTCCTTCCTTCCTTCCTTCCTTCCTTCCTTCCTTCCTTCCTTCCTTCCTTCCTTCCTTCCTTCCTTCCTTCCTTCCTTCCTTCCTTCCTTCCTTCCTTCCTTCCTTCCTTCCTTCCTTCCTTCCTTCCTTCCTTCCTTCCTTCCTTCCTTCCTTCCTTCCTTCCTTCCTTCCTTCCTTCCTTCCTTCCTTCCTTCCTTCCTTCCTTCCCAAACCTTCCTTCCTTCCTTCCTTCCTTCCCTTCCCTTCCAAACCTTCCCAAACCTTCCCAAACCTTCCCAAACCTTCCCAAACCTTCCCCCTTCCCAAACCTTCCCTTCCCAAACCTTCCCTTCCCTTCCCAAACCTTCCCAAACCCCCTTCCTTCCTTCCTTTCCCTTCCCTTCCCTCCCCTTCCCTTCCCTTCCCTTCCCAAACCTTCCCTTCCTTCCCTTCCCTTCCCAAACCTTCCTTCCCTTCCCTTCCCCTTCCTTCCTTCCTTCCCTTCCTTCCCTTCCCTTCCCTTCCCTTCCCTTCCCTTCCCTTCCCTTCCCTTCCTTCCCTTCCTTCCTAAACCCTTCCTTCCCATTCCTTCCTTCCTTCCCTTCCTTCCCTTCCTTCCCAAACCTTCCCTTCCCTTCCCTTCCCCTTTCCCTTCCCAAACCTTCCTTTCCTTCCCTTCCCTTCCCAAACCTTCCTTCCCTTCCTTCCCTTCCCAAACCTTCCCCTTCCTTCCCTTCCCAAACCTTCCCAAACCTTCCCAAACCTTCCCTTCCCTTCCAAACCTTCCTTCCTTCCCTTCCCTTCCTTCCCTTCCTTCCTTCCTTCCTTCCCTTCCTTCCTTCCTTCCTTCCCTTCCTTCCTTCCCTTCCTTCCCTTCCTTCCCTTCCTTCCTTCCTTCCCTTCCCCTTCCTTTCCTTTCCTTCCCTTTCCTTTCCCTTCCCTTCCTAACCTTCCTTCCCAAACCTTCCCTTCTTCCCAAACCTCCCTTCCCAAACCTTCTTCCTTCCCTTCCCTTCCTTTCCTTCCTTCCTTCCCTTCCTTCCTTCCTTCCCAAACCTTCCTTCCTTCCTTCCTTCCTTCCCTTCCCTTCCCTTCCCTTCCAACCCTTCCTTCCCTTCCTTCCATTCCCTTCCCTTCCTTCCCTTCCCATTCCTTCCTTCCCTTCCCTTCCCTTCCCTTCCCTTCCTTCCCTTCCCTTCCCAAACCTTCCCTTCCCAAACCTTCCCTTCCCAAACCTTCCCTTCCCTTCCCAAACCTTCCCTTCCCTTCCCAAACCTTCCCTTCCCTTCCCAAACCTTCCCTTCCCAAACCTTCCCTTCCCTTCCCTTCCCTTCCCTTCCCTTCCTTCCTTCCCTTCCCTTCCCTTCCCTTCCCTTCCCTTCCCTTCCCTTCCCTTCCTTCCCTTCCCTTCCTTCCCTTCCCTTCCCTTCCCTTCCCGAACCTTCCCAAACCTTCCCCGAACCTTCCCAAACCTTCCCTTCCCTTCCTTCCCTTCCCAAACCTTCCCTTCCCTTCCCTTCCTTCCCTTCCCTTCCTTCCCTTCCCTTCCCTTCCCTTCCTTCCCTTCCTTTCCCTTCCCTTCCTTCCCTTCCCTTCCCTTCCCTTCCCTTCCCTTCCCTTCCCTTCCCTTCCTTCCCTTCCCTTCCCTTCCCTTCCCTTCCCTTCCCTTCCCTTCCCTTCCCTTCCCTTCCCTTCCCTTCCCAAACCTTCCCCTTCCCTTCCCTTCCCAAACCTTCCCAAACCTTCCCTTCCCTTCCCAAACCTTCCCTTCCCTTCCCAAACCTTCCCTTCCCAACCTTCCCTGTTGCAGTTTGGGCTGGGTGCCCCCCTGCTTCCTGTGTCCAGAGGTCCAGCCCAGTGGGTGGACACAGGAAATTGGGTATTTCTACCATAATTCTCTGCACCAGTATAAGATCTAGTGCGAGGTCTCAGCACCTCCTCTTTCTTCCTCGCCGTCGCCCGGTAATGGGGGAGTTGTTGTCTCCTGGCCATGGGCCTGGCTAGGCCCAAGGCCACGGGGGATGGGCAGTCTCAGATCTGGCCAGCTGAGACTAGCCTGGCAGTGGGGAGGGGGGAAGAAGGAGCCCTGGGGGTCTTGGATGTACCCCCAGGTGGGAATGGGATTATCTTGGGACTGTTTTGGGATTTCTGTTGTCACTCTGCTTTTGGCTTTCTGTAAAGATTCACCGCTTTTCCTTAAACTTTCCATCACTTTTGCAATCCGTTTTGTTTTGAGTTGTTTTATTCTGCCCCGTGGTGGGGAGGGTTTGGAGGGGGGCTGCCTAACCCATCACACCTTCCCTTCCCTTCCCTTCCCTTCCCTTCCCCTTCCCTTCCCTTCCCTTCCCTTCCCTTCCCTTCCCTTCCCTTCCCTTCCCTTCCTTCCTTCCCTTCCCTTCCCTTCCCTTCCCTTCCCTTCCCTTCCTTCCCTTCCCTTCCCTTCCCTTCCTTCCCTTCCCTTCCCTTCCCTTCCCTTCCTTCCCTTCCCTTCCCTTCCCTTCCCTTCCCTTCCCTTCCCTTCCTTCCCTTCCCTTCCCTTCCCTTCCCTTCCCTTCCTTCCCTTCCCTTCCCTTCCCTTCCCTTCCCTTCCCTTCCCTTCCCTTCCCTTCCTTCCCAAACCTTCCCTTCCCTTCCCTTCCCTTCCTTCCCTTCCTTCCTTCCCAAACCTTCCCAAACCTTCCCTTCCCTTCCCTTCCCTTCCCTTCCTTCCCTTCCCCTTCCCTTCCCTTCCCTTCCTTCCCTTCCCTTCCTTCCCTTCCCCTTCCCAAACCTTCCCAAACCTTCCCTTCCCTTCCCAAACCTTCCCTTCCCTTCCTTCCCTTCCCTTCCCTTCCCTTCCTTCTTCCTTCCCTTCCCTTCCTTCCCTTCCCTTCCCTTCCCTTCCCTTCCCTCCCTTCCCTTCCCTTCCCTTCCTTCCCTTCCCTTCCCTTCCTTCCTTCCCTTC